>JAHHFK020002710.1:0-45315 GCA_024533555.2 Aedes koreicus | reverse complement strand
TTTTTTATGCTATTACCGGTTTCACCGTGATCAAAATGAACTCCGTGAGGTGAAAGTGATAGTGAAGTGGAAATCGTAGTAGCCCTGTTCATTTTCCGTGTCGTTCATAATAGGCGGTCAACAACTGTCACATATCGCTTATCGTCAGTTAGTAGTTTGTTTTGAATTTACCGGGAGGAAATCGTCGGTTTATTCTTATTTAAAATGAGTGTAGAATTGTGGTTTGATACCGACAGTGAGGACGAGGACGATTTTACCATCGTGGCGATGGAACGGCGAAGAATAAGAGATACTTCAAATCCGCTGGAGCAACCAGAAAAAACGTAAGTAATTGCCTGACCAAACCAGCGATTTAAGTGACAAAATTAAAACGCCTTATACGCATTTTTAGGTTCTTACAATTCTTCAGGGTGTCGAAGGAAATATTTAAATATATGCTGAATATAATTGACGCGAAAATCAGCCCGTTTCAATCGTCTACGTCTGTTCCATCGGTAATAATGTTGGCAGCTACATTACGGTTCTACGCTGAAGGTAGTTATCAAAAGGGAGTCGGAAACGACCGATTCATCGGATTGGCGCAACCAACAATGTCCAAAGTGCTACAAATAGTTTTGGACATTATTGAGGCCGAAATATGTCCAACGGTAATCAAATTTCCAACCGAGGAACGAGATATTAATGCAATTAAGCTGGGCTTCTACGAGAAGACGAAGTTCCCCGGAGTCATCGGATGTGTAGATGGATCCCACTTCAAAATCTTTCCTCCGGCCAAAGATAAGCATCTATACCTAAACCGCAAAGGCTTCTACAGCTTAAATGTTATGCTGGTATGGTTTGAACATTCGAAATGTTTATTTATTTACTTATATGTATTTACTAATATTTCAGGTGTGCGATCACGATTTGATGATACGTTATCTTGATGACAATCATCCTGGTTCCTCCCACGATTCTTTCGTGTGGAACGGTAGTGGACTAAATCATTTGTTGGCACAAAGATATGAAACAGGAGAGAGAAACTCCTGGCTGCTGGGTAAGAATTTTAGCTATTGAATTTATTGAAATGTGGTCAAGCTTCTCGCCCGGTAGAAGCAGAACCAAAATCTTCGTTGTGCTGATTAAAGCTTGAAAGGTGTCGCATGGGAAATGTATTAAGTTATTGAAGAAAGCTTACCTATAATTTCCTAGATATTAAGTGATATTCCGCAAAGCTTTGTCTTAAATAAATCATAACATTTAGAAAATTTTTTTTTTGCTTCACAACCATTGCAGGTGATGCTGGTTATCCTTTAAAACCCTTTATGATCACTCCTTTTCGCACGGGTGCAAATACCTGTGAGCGGCAAAGAAGATTCAACAAAATTCACTCCAGCACTCGAATCACCGTGGAAAGGTCGATAGGAGTGGCCAAGAACACATTTCGATGTTTGTTAGGAGCAAGACAGCTTCATTATAAGCCTGAGAAAGCTACGCAGATTATTAACGTTGGTTTCGCATTACACAATCTCCGCATAATGCATAAATTGGATTTCGACGAGCCGGACTTACCAGATGCAGACGAGGATATAACGTTGCCTGTTGTTGAGGGAAATGAAGATAATGCAGTTAGAATAAGAGAAGAAATCATGAACAGCATGTTGTAAATTCCAAAATTTTGCATTCATCGTAATAAGAATCTATATGTATCAACCCATACCAGATTTTGACTTACCAAATGAGCTATCCGAAGTCCCAAACTGATATATCATAAAGTTATAAAGACTGGCATCATGATTATTGCTCACTCTCAGTATTTTTTACGAGAAATCTAATGGTGGGTCGATTTTTACCGGAAAACCAATGATAATGGTTTCACATAGGTTTTATTTACAGAAGTGGGTCGCTTTTACCGTATCCGCTTATTCTGGATCAAACTTAGGATAGCAGACCCAATTATGGAGAAAATAAAACATTTTATTCGTTAAAAAAAATGTCAATGATATACACGCAATCTTTCAATCTTTATTCAACCATGAAAGTGTTGCAAAGGTTTTATAATAGGAACAGGTATCGAAACTGGTATAGGAATAGGTGGGGTATAGATAGATATTCTACCCCCTTGAACTCACTTGGAGAAAAGCTCATCAACAAACTTGTAACGTAATTTATAATGTTTTGAATATGGAAATATCTTCTCATCAACATGAAACCTTGTAGTTGAGAGTAATTTCTGCTTGAACCAGCTCGCTCCTAGGGGAAATTGACTGGACATTTTTCTCCGATATCATCAATATTCGCACCTGCCGCAGCACAAAACTATTATTTTTATGGCAAAACGGCATTTATAACATTACCTGGTACACAATATTCATCCAACGTTCTCGGTTCATGACTCCTCCTTTCCAATCCTGTGCGCACCTTGTGCTCAAAGTTCTGCTCCACTTGGGCAATCCTTGCTCGTTGGGCACCGCAGAGTCTTTTGTTAACCTTTTGTGTCCTGTCGAACACCATTTTCACAGGATAAGTGTCCGACATTATTGCAGCATGATTTGCCCATCGTATTCGTCAGGATTTGACCAACTTGTGAATACTTGGTTCGCCAGTGAGTTGCGCGAGCTTATGGTTTATCGTTCGCCTCCAGAACCATGTTCACACGATTCGGCAGCTTCTGCAGAACAGCTGCGTATACTACGTGCCTACACCCCATTTGTGCAATGATTTTAAATTGGCATATGAGACAAGCGATCTAGACAATGCACGAGTATGGTTTTCCGGACAAATTAACACGATTGGTCAAAGCAACGAGGAATCGTGACTTGCTTGAGTCCTTTTGAATATCAAATGGGGTTACTGCAAGGTGATTTTCTATCGAGCCTGCTGTTCACCGTTGCGTTGGGACGTGTGATAAGGAGAGCGGTGATAGACACGAGTGGTACGATCTTCAGGAAGTTATTACAATATTACAGATCTATTGTTTACCAGTGTACATTTATTGAGACTTCGTAAACAAATGATTCTTGCTAAAGATGCCCGAGACCTGTCGTTAGGCAGTTCCGTGGCAATGTTCTTTAGAATAGTCCATTCAAAGCATTGTGTCTGTTTGTCTGTTGTATGTATATTATCAACCTGTATGCATCTGAATTAACTTTTATGTCTTCAAAATCAAGGCGTAAGAATAATGGAAACGATTTACTCAAGCTTTTATTAAAAAGTACGATAGCAAAAAAACTTGCTAAAAAGAAGTACGAAGTACAGAAAACATGGGAAACTATTCGTTACAACTGTCGTGATCTGCCTCCTCGTTGATGTTCTCTCTGTCTTTTTCATGTGCTGTACGTCCCATCTCGAAGTCTAGCTTTTGCTTTTTGTATTGAAGCAGCTGCAACTGATACTGAAGCTGATCACTTCTCTGTCGATGTTTCGCTTCCATCATTTCCTTTTTGAAGGTAAATTTCTCTTTCTCCAATTCGAAACGCTTTTTCTCCAGGGTATACCTTTTTTTCGTGTACAGCAAACGACTTACGGGCATACCGCGCGCAATCCGAAACATGACGTTTTATCGAAGCAATGTCCTCCGTTTGTTTTTCGAGCAGCACCTTTCGGTAATTTCGTTTAGCACTTCGTCCAAGGCCGCGCGGAGTTGATTGTGCTCTTCCCGAGAAGTTCTCGGGGACAGCATCCATCGGTTCGTCCTCGACGATTGTCGGCTGCTCAGGTAGCTCATCGTGTATTGTGTTTGTCGTTTTAGGATCCTCATCACACTCAGCAGGTTGCGTTGATTGTATTCCGAAAACAGCACCTAGTCATAAAAAGGAGTGTTATTTATGTTAGAAAACATTCCACTGGATCAATATGTACCGTTATGGCTCACTGTCCTTTCTAAAGATAGAAGTCGAATGACTGCTTCCTCCATATCAGTGAAGGAATTCAATGTATTCGGCCCCACGGAAGAAATAAAAAAAAAAAAAAAAAAAAAAAAAAAAAAAAAAAAAATAAATAAAATATTTTATTCCCTCTCCCCTTCTTCTTTTCCCCCTCACAAAATCAAATTAAAAAAAAGCCACGCCTAGCGCCACTTTTTTAATTGCCGCGATGGTGCCGTGGCAACCATAATAACAACTATTCTCCGTGGCTTCTTTTCACCTTCTAAAATGCAAGTGAGAAAAATCCACGGCTTGCGTCACTTTTTTCAGTGGCGCGATGGTGCCGTGGCAACCATAATAACACCGAGTTCATTCGATTCGCCACTTCGAATGAACTCTCTCATATTTTCTCACTTGAGTGACATTCGTAATAAGGTTTTTTGTTTTCGCTTTGTTCTCACCGTGAAGTGAAAACCGTAATAAGCCCCGTTGCTACCAGAATGACCGATTTATTTCGAAGCAATTTGGTGCTTATATTTACAATACGAGTTGTGTAACATTTCGTTATACATACTACGCCGAATAAACTTAGTGCATCGAAAAAGCAGCCAACGAGTTCGGGAGAGCTACTTAAAAATTCGGAAGATCGACCAAGGAATTTGGAGGACATGAATCTTAGTGGATCTGAGGGACAGCTAATTGCTTCACAAACATATCAGGATGAGACTTCGGCTTGTGAATTCATTGGGTTTGATGAAGATTCACGTGAACCGATGTTTATGAAGCAAACTCCGAAAATCGACCTGCGGGAGAAAGTTGTGCTAGAAGAAAGCATTCAAGACTGTGAACCGAAGTTGAGTTTTCGACCTAGTGACATCATGGTAACGAGGTAGACAAACCGAAAAAGCAGCAGTTCTTACTAGCGCTGATTTCGAGGATACTTCCGTGACCATTCCTCCGTTGGCGGATCAAAATGGTCGTAAGCGCCCAGCAACTATGAGGCCCAGGCTGCCTCCTTCGGCTAGCTCAGCTATCCGTAAGCGGAAGACACCCAAAAAACTAAGAGGCAGTCGATTTGCAAAAGTTCAACGTAAGGATTAATTCAACTGCAATTTAGAAAACATTTTTGTTGATTTGATTTTGTTGAACAAAAATTGTAGAGGAGAAATATTTGATTTTTTTTAAATTATTTTGCAGTCCATATATCGTATATTCAACAGACTGAATTGACATGAATTATGTTTTGTTTCCCCTTGTTGACAATAAAGATTGTTAAAACATGTTTTTGTTTCATTAAACAAAAACAAAAAGGAAGTGTCCAATTTTATTAACTTTGATCCAAATGTTGCAGCTATTACACATGTTCCAAGTGTCACTATTGTCGCAAATTACAATTTCAACAGCGGTACAATATGTTTGGTGGTGGTATTCATCATTCTTCTTCTTCTTTAGCATTTCAAGCTTATTGCTTTCACAATTAGCTTATTGCTTGCTCTCAACTTAGTGTTCTAAATGCACTTCCACAGTTATTAATTGAGAGCTTTCGATGCCAAGTACCATTTTTGCATTAGTATGATTGTGTGGTATTCATCATGTTCACAATTATTGACGCATAATAAATTATGATTTTGATGTTTTAGGCAGGTGACCCATCTTACCCTTCAAAATAACCCATTTTGCCCCGTGGTTTTTTTGTGGTTAAAATTTGATACATTTTTAAAACTTCATGAAAAAAAAAAGAAAAAAAATTATGTTTGTTGTTGATTTATTGCTCAGGCCAAAAGAAAACATTTGCAACTAACTGAGTGCTATAAAAACTTTACTAAAACCAGCATAGACTTTGAGATATTGGAGGTTTGTCATAAGTGACCCATCTTGCCCCGTCATACCCTACAGTCATCAGACCGGCAGCTCAGATGACTCTACAGATTTCCCCCACAATCTTCAAGTGATCTAAATTTGGCTTAACCGAAGACATAAAGCTAGTAATGCATCCTAGATATACAGAAAAGAGTCACACGTGATAAAGCAACCCTTCAACCCCTTCAGATATTATCTTTTGTATAGGTCAGCAGCTGAATTGATGATTGGTCCTTTTACATCTAAATCATTCATGTATTTAATATTGCTCAAGTGCTGTAAATTGTAATTTCGACCCGATGCGATTCATTTGCCGATAACTCGTTCCAGAAGATTTAAATCATTTCATCAAACATTGACAAATGGTTGTTCTTGATTATTTTCATAAATTTGCCTCACAATGTATTGCTCTTACTTTAAAACCTAAGACGTGAAAGCGCAACATTGGAATATACAAATGATATTTATTTAAGAAAATCATTTGAATATGACACTGAATATAACACTTTCTACATACTAGTTACAGCAGTGCACTGTTGGACAAAGTTATAGAACTAGTCAAGAGCTACTATTTTATCATTCTCCATATTCCATATATTCAACTGCTAAAATAAGTTATCGGTTAATTTATCCAAATGTGACGAAATCTCGAAAACTTACATATACAAAACGACGTATTGATTTTGTAAACAAAGATTCAAACCTTCAAACGTACATTTCTCGATCTTCTTCGCATACGCACATAGTACCATCATGACAAAATCTAATCGACAAAGATTTTGCATTAGGGCCTAACTGAAAAACGAAAACAATGGCTTTTTCCGAAAATATCTCGTCATTGAAAACTTGCCCAATCAATCCACCTCGGTCATTCCAAAGAGGATGAGTTCACCTATTCGATAGAATTGGATGTTTACATGAGTAGTCTTTGTGCCATGAGAAATTTACGGAAGAAGCCATTGTTTACGTTTGTCAGTTAGGCCCTAACGAAAAATCTTTGTCGTAATGTTCCTTATGGTGATTCTAATTTGCGTGGGAGTGCTAAGATTCTCGAGAAAGTTACGTGCGAATCTTTTATCGAATTCGTTTTTGAACCTAGGTTGGAACTAGTTCCAACCTGCGATTCCCGAACTTATTGTCAGTGCAAACCTTAATCCGATACGAGTTAGAAATAAAACCGCACACAGCAAGCCGACCCAATTTTGATACCCGATCCAGTTTGGAACTGGATCAAAAACGAATTTGCTATTTGTTTATCTCTTTGTTTACAGATTCGCGCCAACCGATTCGTCGTTTTGAATAAGTTGTCGAGAAATGACTATTTACAGCACTGGTTGCTGCTCCATGATGAAATGGATATTTCTGCCGAAGTTGTTCCCTATCCTTCCCGCTATCAGTAAATACTTTTCATGAGGCATTATCCACTTGGTGAGTTGAGACGTTCAAGAAAATTTCTCTAAAAATGACTACCCATACACCGCAGTTCAATTCAAAAACATATATTGAATTCCAAAGGCTTCAACAACTACTCACCAATGTCCATCGGCGTATTGTCGACCGGAGCCTTCTCCGACTTACCATCACCAGGGTCCGGTTTCGGTTTGTTCTGAGGCTTTTTCGCTTTCTTTGACTTATTCGCCCCACCACTCCCACTGGCTTGAACTTTCTTCTGTTCGTCAACTTTCTCCCCCGAGGACTTTTCAGCATTATTTTTATTCTTGTTCTTCTTTCGACCACCGCCACCAGCTGCACCTCCCCCGTGACCATTGGGGGGAGCTCCATTTTTGTCATCTCCATAGTGGCGGTTCGTCTTTTTATTCAGCTGTGGTCCGGTGAAGTAATTACCACCCTTGCGCTGGCCGGTGCCCGATTCCAGCCAAAAAGTCGTTCGGGTTTTTGAATGTTGATAGCCAGGTGTTTTCGAGTCAATTTCATCCAACGACATGAGAATATGGATGCTGGGTATGTTTCTGGTGGCCACAATCTGCTCCAGACCTTCCTGCTGCGGATCCCAGTATTCCTCCACTCTAAAAAAAAATAGACGATTGAAAAGTTAATTCAGTTATCTAAGATGTTTGGTACACAAGTGCTACATACTTCCGGTAGCACACCCGCGTGACCTGGTGCAGTTCAAAGTCCTTCTTCATGATCTCGGCACAGCTGATGGTTTTTCCGATGCCGCCGCCCGTTCCGCTCCACACCACCGCACGATGGTCACCGGATTCCAGCGCTTTCTTCGCATAGTCCACGAGATTGAAAATCCGCGAGCCACCCTTCACGTGCATCCACAGAAACTGTCCCGGGAGCACTTCGATCGGAATCTGTTCCTTGGTGAGCTCCTCCTCCACGTTTTTACCCTTCTTGTAGTGCATCATCTCTCGTCCATCCAGTGCCTTCAGCCTGAAAGTAGACAATACAACAATGGATATCGATTAGAACCGGATCTCAGTGGGTTGTCAACCGTCGATGGTTGATAATGCTATTGCTGCCGCCAGCAGGTACAACTTTGTATGTGCGCATTTATTCACCACTGACTACGCCATGGCGGGAGGAGATAGAGCGTAGTTTGAGGGTTTTTGGAATTCGGAATGGAATGTTAGTTCTTTATTATCGTCTCGTTTGCCGTTTTGCCAATCTTCCAGTGGGCGTTGTGAGCTGGCAGGAGAGGTGATGATGACGACAATGTCGAGGATATGCGGGGTCTGTCCGATGCTGGTGTCATTTCACCGCATCTTTGAGGCTCAAAAGCTTCGTTTCGATGCCTTGCGGAAAAAATAATCAATAGAGATGTGATGAAATCTTAAGGGGAAGATGCATTGCAGACTTAGTAGCTGATTTGTGAAACTTTCATATTCCATATGATGATCGTGTGTGTAAGAATTGAAGGATGCAACCAACAGAATTGCAAAAATAAATAAATTAAGTGGCAGTTTTCCGCAAACTGTGAAAATTGGAGCTGGTGTTATACATTATAGCTTGAGTTACTTTATAAAGGGGCCTAAGAGCATAATGTGAAAAAATAGTTTGCATTCTTTTCGGTTGAATCAAATGCATGGCAACGTTCAGGTAGCAGACATTTATGGCTTGAATTTATCGTCACCTCAATATTCCTTTATTTCCACTATGTAAAGCGTGTCCGGAAATAAATTTTGTATCCTCACACGAACGTTATAAGTTTAACAGAAATCCAAACAAAGCTTTTTCTCAACATTTATTTTCCTCAAGTATGTTGCTTCACACTTTTGCAATCTATATAATAAAAATGAGTTGGGGTTTCCTTTGTCACGATTTAACTCGCGAGCGGAAGGACCGATTTTGTATGCAGAGATTTTTAGGGCCGGAGAATAATCTTATGATGGTTTGAGACCCCTCCCTTAACTGCACCCCATCCACAATCCAAACAATCTACCCATCAATAAATAAATATTTTTATCTCAGACTATCACAACTTGAAAATTTTTTCCCTCTTACACAAACACATACTTTAATTACAACCATTTAAAAAAACAAGAAATTCCATATTTACTCTCTAAGTTTTCATTTTCATTTTCATTTTGCAGCGTTTGGTGGGGCAATGAGAGCGCAAGTCAATCCAAAGCCGAGGGTTAGGGAGGGGTAATGGCGAACTGGTCTATGCGGACTACTTGAACGCCATGGGAGGTGATAAGGATTAGGTTGGGGTAAGGGGTTTGTAGTGTTTTTTGGATTGAGATGGCCGCGTTGCTACAAAATGATCTGAAATGTTTAATTTGTTTGTGATTTGAAACTAGTAGTGACTGTAATATAACTTTTTCATCTTAAGTAAGATGAATGTTTTTGATAGTTTGACAGTTTTGATTTCGCATATACTTATCTTTGTGTGCTGTCTTTGATTTTTTCGAGGATGCTTCACATGTACTTTTTCTTGAAATAGATATGATCACTTCCTTGTCAAAACCGCATGTAGCCTAGGGCTGAGCAGGTCCTTCGCACTTCAATCGATCCATTTCACAGCCGTTCTCGATCATGAAATCAATAAGAAAATAAGAGCGAAGAGGGTGTTAGTGTTTCATAGTATGCAGGGCGTAGGTGAGAGATTATTGGTGATATTTTCACGACGATATTTTCGTTTCTCTGACTAAGAATTCCGAATTCCTAACCTAACAAAACTTGAACAGCATGAATCAGAAGTAATGATGTTTGAATCAAAAAGAATTAAAAAAAAAAATACTGGATTAAATTTAGACAACAACATTTTAAATTCTAGCCTAGCTTTGGATCTAGTAACCATCCCCATCCCAAACTTAACAATATCTCAAATCACTGACTAACTAATCTGACACTTGGAAAAGAACAGTTCTATTTCCTATCTAGTTTCTTTTTTCTATTTATTTATTATCTGGTATGGAGGACACATGCTATAAACTACATGGAAAGGTAACGATAAAATAAGAAGAAAGACTAGCAACCCCCATCCAACCCCAACCACCTCCATCGCCCGTCCCGACAGACACGCGCATCCCGTCCACAATGCGCAGACCCCCCCAGTGCCATGCACTAATACTCGAGAGTCGATATCAGTACACGAGACTGAAGAAGTCCGCACACCGTAGACGAAACACGCGTATCCGTTAAGACAAGCAACACATGTAGCTGAGATCAAACGGAAACTACCAATTCCTCCTCTAATCTTCCAGTTACAGGTATTCCACTAAAAAGCTCACACTTTCCAGGATTCGTACATGGAAAGGTTCATTCTATTGTTCCAATGGTGTTCCCTAAGCGGGCCCTCCGCGTCCTATCTCTAATATACATGCTTGTCGTTGTCAGTCTCAAGTAACACTTTTCTATGACTATGTGCTTCATTTTGAACAGTCAGATAATTACCCTGATCAAAACATTCACCCCTTTCGAAAATGTTGCAATTACATTTAGTTATTATACCATGAGCAAAAAGGTATTTCGGTTAGTCATTCCATAAAAAAAAAATGGATGAGTAACAACATAAGTTGTCAATAAAATGAAAAGTGTACTTTTAGTCCTTTCCCTTCGATTGATAGTAAGAAGTCTAAGAGTGAATTGCGGCATAGCCCGCTAGTATCACACCTGATGTTAGTGCCTTTATATAAACGTTCTACGACGTGGCAGTGAAATAAATGATAAGAAAATGTGATACTTTCACTACTGGTCAAATTCTTGGTCTCACATGCATGTTTATAGCATGAGATAAGCCCTCTCACCGTCGACAAGGTGACAAATTTGACCTACGAGAGGGTCTTTACTTTAAACACTTCAATTCTTGAGCAGAAATTGAAATGGAATCGAAATTACACTGAAATGGAACCGAAACGGAATCGAAATTAAATTGAAATGGATGCAAAACGGATTCGAAACGGAACCGGAATAGAACCGAAATGGAATTGTAATAGAATTGAAATGGAATCGAAACGAAACCAAAGCGGACCCGAAATAGAACCGAAATGGAGACGAAACGGAATCGAAACGAAACCGATATGGAGCTGAACCAGAAGTGAAATGGAACTACTGTGATTAACACCCCTCTTCTATAGTAAGTCAAACACTAGACCCTCACTGAGCGGACCCTCCGCACTGTTGCTAAAATAAACTACTTGGAAAGGTTAAATCTACTACTCGTGTTTCCTAAGCGGGCCCTCCGCGTCCTATCTCTAATAAACATGCTTGTCATCGTCAGTATAAGTAACACTTTTCTGTGGCTTTGTGCTTCATTTCGAACAGTCAGATATTTACCATGATCAAAACATTCACCCTTTTCGAAAATTTTGCAATTACTTTCACTTATTACACCATGGGTAAACCAGGTATTTTGGTTATTCATTCCATGAAACAAATGGATAAACAACAACATAAGTTGCCACGAAAATGAAAAGTGTACTTTTAGTCGTTTCCCTTTGATTGAAAGTAAAAAGTCTAAGAGTGAATTGCGGCCAGTATCACACCTGATGTTAGTGCCTTTATATAAACGTTCTACGACGTGGCAGTGAAATAAATGTGCAAAATATGTGATACTTTCACTACTGGTCAAATTCTTGGTCTCACATGCATGTTTATAGCATGAGATAAGCCCTCTCACCATCGACAAGGTGACAAATTTGACCCGCCAGAGGGGGTAGATGCTGCAATAATTCGTACCCCAATTCACTGATTTTCGCGATGGTTCTTTGAGCTCTGTGAGCGGGTGATTTTTGTTCTGCAAACCGGGTCTTTTTTCACAATTTTTTCATCCAACTGGTTAAAAAAGGTCACAATTATAATCAGAGTTGATTATCTCACCAGTTTGGAGATGATCTATACATGCTTTTCCTTTTGCATCCATAAAAACTGAACCTAACAACTTCTTGGACGATTTCTGGACATGAACTTGCTTCGGAGCCGAAGTGCCTGGTTCACACCACTCCTTAGCCTCTTGTTTTGATTCAAGATCATGGTGGTTGACCCAAGTCTCATTCACAGTGATGAATCGGCGCAGAAAACTCTTTTTATCTTTTCGAAATTGCTCCGAATGATGCTCAGAAAGTCGCATTCGAACGTTTTTTTGTTGCATTGTTAGCAAATGCGGCACCCATTGTGCATATAGTTTTGTTGTTCCATGTGACATGATAGGCATTGTCAGCTATCACATCCACAGTCGATCGATGATCTTCCAAAAACATATCCTGTATTTTCGCTATGATTTCTGGTGTTGATGCACTTTTTGGACGTCCTGAGCGTGGATCGTCTTCAACGCTTATACGGCCACGCTTAAACTCCAAAAACCAATCCATCGGTGAACGGTTGGAAATGAAGGAGAAGACTCCTTCAATACTTTCACCATCTTTGCATAGATCTGAGTAGCCGATGAAACTTCTAAAACAAAGAATTTAATCACCCCACGATATTAGGATTTTTCTATTCCAACGTCAAATGGCTTGTAAAAAAAGAATGAATTGACAGATCAAAATGAAATTTTAAGCACGTTCTAATGAAAGATGAAAATTAGAAATTTTAGGGTTTCCACTTGTGTGCAGGCTCCAAAGCCAAAAGTGTAGTGCCTTTTGATGCGTGAGAGCTTATCTGTTGGTTGGCACATGAGCACTAACTCTAGTCTCAGCCTTTTATGGCTCATGTTTATAGCGCCATTACTCGCTTTCTGAAAAGAGAAAAGACGAGTCGGCACAGAGTCATACGCTCGACACCTCCCCCTTCCCACACACACATACACGCACACTTACATATATTTATGGTTGGCAAATAGCTCTTAATTGAATCAAACGGTCAAAAAATGTATGTGCGATTAAAGGAATTTCCCCCATTGCACAACATCCGCTACGGGAGCAAAAACTATTCTATTCAAAAAAATAAAAGGACTTAGTTCCAAACAGCATCGAGGCAATACCCATTACCACCAACTGAAGACAGCACGGGTAGCGTTTACTCCCCAACTTTCTTCATAATCCGACTAATAGCATCAATTAAGTCCAGTTGATAAGCTTACGCAATTTGCTTTTCTGCAATCGATAAAATACATCTCGTGTCGATTTTTTTTTTTTCAAAGTCACTTTAGTGTTTTCATCACGATTAAAACGTCCTATCTTTATAGAAACACACTGGTTATCTATCTATCCATCTAATCTATCTAAAACTATGAAAATTTACGGAAAACGAAATGACAGTAAGTGAAAAATACATCCACTCGAGCGAGCGCCTACTTCTCTTTTTTCATCTTCAAATTATAAGATGACAATAAAAAGAGAATTTTTTTATATATGTATACGATAATGATCGATGACCCTTGCGCTGAACAGGCTGGCATGACGTGCCGCAAGTGCTCAGTAGGGATCAGACCTGAAGCTAAGAGTCAGTTCCATTGTGGTTATATCACATTATTAGCAGAGCAACACATCTTCATTATTCTTTATATGCTATAGAATTTCAGATCATCCATGGATATCCCAAGTTTTATTAGATAATTTTAAATCAATTTTTTTTCTCGCCATGATACATTATCTAAACTTTTAACCATCCCCATCCCAGTTTTTCTAATATTATTATGATATTAATAAACATCTAATTTTTATTTTCAGTAACATACCAGTAGATGCCATATATATATTGTACCTACGCTTATTATGTTCTCTGACTATTATTGTGAAAACAAATTCTAATCTTAGTGATCTTATTTCAATAGAAACTGCAACAGTATTTCGATGAGTGGATGGTCAGATTAGTCACGGATATATGTATTCTACTATAGTTTACTGGCTTGCTGGTATTATTATTTTATATTTTAAAGTCAGTTTATTATTTTATGTTGTGATATTAAATGATGTGACATAATTGCATTTAAATTCATTTCATTAAAATCACTATTTCCGATGAGACTCACTACATAAATTATTGCAAGGAAACGGAACAGCACATCGAAATTTTAGGTTTACTATTCTATTGCTATATAATTTCAGATCATTCATAGGTATCCCAAGTTTTATGAGATAATTTAATATCAATTTTTTTTCTCGCAGCTACATTGTCTAAACTTTCAGGTCCACAAATGGAAGTGTTATTATCATTCTTATATTCATTTTCTATATTATTTGTCATTATAATATTCATTCACTATATTTTTTATAATTATAATATTAGTTCACAAGATTTTAAATATTACTATATGACACTGAATATATATTGGGAAAGGAGGGAGCATCAGGTATCACTCAAGCTGGAATTGGACAATGGAGTGGTATGACAACCGGTGTCTAGGAGGGAACAAACAGTATCATTTTCTTTATCCTACCGATTCGATTGTGATGCTGTGAATTCTACTCCAACAGTTTCAGTGAGAGTGACGCGCTTCTTAACAAGCCATCCCGTAGAAAGCTTAATAAGTATTGCGAATTGGGTTATTCGATTTGTTGGATCGTATCGTTGGAAGGAGAATCTCATGTTCCCGCGGGTTTCGCGTAAGTGTCTCTGCTTACGGGTCCGCCCCACCGTTTTTGGCCCTTCATACAGCGTTACTGTGAATGCCAACCGGTATCTCAATTTGAATTTGCTATTAAGTGGAGCTGCATACATAACAAGGTCTTAGAAGGGATGGTGGCTACCTTACATACATACATGTATAAGGTAATGATCGATGTAATTTCGTTCGATGGTACATAGCTATGTACTCAGCAATTCCATAGAAAAGAGATATACGATGTTTCAGAATATCATAATAATTTGTTTCTTATCGAAAAATATCGGACCCGTTTGCTTTTATTCCGTCATTAGGGTGACCCTGTCTGCGTCAGCATGGTCCAAAAAATTTACTATTTAGAAAAAAATGTATTTTTTACCAATTCTTTACTTTTGAATTACGGGACCGATTCTATTAATCAACTAAGCAAATGAAAGGTAATTGAAAATAACTTTGAGGAGAAAAGTATCAAAAACACACCTCTATATGAAGCGATACTGATTATGAAAACATGGATTTTATTTGTTTTTAACGTTTTTATGGCCTCGGGACCAAAGAGCCCCCTCGTTTTTTGTTTCTTTTTTTTTTCTTAAAAGTTTGGATCTTTTTACACAATATATAAAAATTTGGCAATGCATGTATTTCAGGTTTTGAGCTGATTTTTTCCAAAAATGCTATGTTTTTGCTTATTATCCTACCACGCGTTTCCATTATTCGAAGTAACTTGCCAACTATGCGTACCCATCAATCTAAACTTATTTTTATAAGTACATCCAGCCTTTTGAAAGCTATCTGGCCCTCTCCCACCCTCTATTCTTCACCCAAAAACACCCTGAAACTCTGTTTAGACAATTCTAACCATTTTTAAATAAAGTAATTTTTAAAATTAGAAGTAAAGCAACGCTATACAATCAACTCAAACATCGTTAACATACCATTTCTGAACTTGAACACATCTTTCCACCTACCCTCCGCCATTAACTCTAAAAAATCGCAACTTTAGTGACACTTTGCAAGATCCGGCAAAAATGTCATGCATGACTGCATGAAGAGCAGAATTCGGTTGTGTAACCCTCCGAGTTCATCATTTTCTCAGTGACAAAAGCCTTTGTCTTTTGGCTACAGCAGAAAATTCCCTGCCAGATCATATATTTGCGTGGTAATTTGTTCGCAAAAACAAATTTGAATCTTATAGAAAAAAACCCTTCTTGAGCCTTCGCCTTGTAAAATTTTGGTCCTGGATATTGTCTGAAGTCAGCCTTTACGTAGGCGTCATCATCCACAAGTGTGCATCCGCCGGATTTGGTTAGCAGGTTGTCATGTAGCTTTCGAGCACCGGTTCCAGCTACGGTATTCTTCTTGAGTGATCGATTGGGTTGCCTACTGGCGCGGCATGCCTGTTAGCCTTCTCTAAGCGAATACGCTGCCCTGTACTACGGGCGGCATCATACTTTTTACTCAAATCGCGATCGAACATACCAGGGTTGCTTTTGATGAACTTCATGACCTTTCCATGGAGCTGACGGTTGGCAGTTCACTCCGGCGTACATATACCTTGAGGCTTCCTAGTCGTCGTTAAGGTTTCCCTGTACGTTTTAGGCACCCGCCTTACGGTGTTTTTAGGAAAATTCAACAATTTAGCCAGCTTGGACGTGGATCACGCTGGATTTTCCAGGTGACGAAGCATGATTATTTTTTCTAAGCTCCTCTTTCATGGTGACTGTCTCCAAAACGAGAGCGTTTTATGTACTGAAAAAAATACACTGTTATTATTATTGTTGTTGTTAACAAGTAGACGTCAAAAGCCTCAGAAAACGTCCACTAGGTGCAATGACATCTATATATGTAAGGTCTGGCCCAGAAGCCACAACAATATTAGTGAAATCAGCAAAATTCGCTTATGACACTAATACTACCACACTCCTTGCGCACGCTCTTTATCGCTCTTTATCGCTTCTCGATTGGCAAGTCCCAGCGTTTGAAAGTTAGTGTGGCAAAAATTCAATTACCTCAGTTGAATTCACTATAAGTGACCCATGTTTATCTGGAGGAAATGCTTCTGCTCAATAAATGGCATTTGTATCATGATAGTTTCCTCAATTCAGCATTTATAATAAACGTTTGAACTGATTTTTTTTTATCTGAACCTATGCACGCCCATAGAAAGTAGAATAGTGTAACGTCATCACTCGTCAGCTCAGCAATGTTTACATTATTTTTGCTTCCAGTACCAGCAAGCAGTGCGTTGCCCTAGACCTTATATAGACGTCATTGCACTAGGTGCGCTGTAATCTGAACTAATCAATTGTGAAAAAAGTTAAAGTAGCACTGCTCCATGATTCGATACTGATCCTGAATTGGCAAGGCTTAACCATTAAAGTGCTGAAGCCAGCAAGTTATCATGGCGCTCACTATCAAGGACTCACTATCAAAAATACAACTTTTCAATTTTACGTTTGCTTAGAATTCAGGTTCAATGGCAATAAAATAGATGGATTTTAATAAGAAATGGAGTATTATGCAATCCATTATTCTACGTGTGCCGTGGCGCTTGGTGTTTCAATTGTCTCTTGAATAAATACCTCCTGGGCTACCTGCCAGAAGCTGGTTGAATTCAATCGAACAATCACTCTCGAGCCAAGCGAAACCGAAAAGCTTCGGGAAACCTTGCCTCAAAATAACGCACCCGTCAATGAATTGCCGCCCGTCGCTGGTTGCACATTATGCTCCTAATTTCCAACCAAGCGAAAACTCGAATAATGTACACGGATAACAGACGAACGGACAGACTGGACTACCTGTTGCGCATTGATTGTTTTATTATTGTAATTTAGCCTTCAAGCTTATGTTGCGCTTCAGCTTGACGCTGGGCCGTAACCGAACAGACAAAAAAAGATCTCGGCGGAGGGTCAACGGATTTCAGAAATGTCTGAATTTGCCGAACCGACCGGGTTTTGGTTGCTTTCTGACAGGATGAAACAAAGAAATTACATACAAAAGACGGTACACATAGTGTGAGAGGAAAACCCTCCAGTCAGAGACCCGTGTGCCAGTCCCATTTCCATTAATAATTTCACTGCTGACCACCATGACTGGTTGATGCTGCAGAATTTCTGACATGTGCTCTGCCATTGATTGGTGTCTGTCCAACGTCCTTTCATAAGGCACACGTCTTGCCTCTTTTGTTGGCTTTCATCCGACTCCGTGGGATTCCGGACTGTAGGTTGCCTGAGGGACATCCGGGTAGGGTTGTCAGACTATCTTCCTACATAGTGGAAGAGAATTCTGGTTACTTTGGATTCGACTCTCCGGAGGTCTCCTTGCATTGCTTCGTATGTCACACGTCGACCAGTGCTTCCCGTTGTAAGGCATGAATAATTATTGGCAAAGGTTTGAACATGCTCCAATCATCCAACGCAAACAACAGAAATTGGACTCTCAATGTCGAGAGCCGTACAGTTTCACGGTGGTCACTGGGATCATCCTTATGCCCACCGAGGAAGAGAGAGCCACGTGGTCATTTGCATAAGTAGCTTTTTCTCCTTTGTCGAACGTGAAATTGTAAAGGAAGCGAGATTCTCACAACCACACGCATTGCCCGAGCAGCGGATCTTCGTGGGCTGTTGAATATTTATCTCGAGATAAATCCTGTCTCCGGATCTTATCAACGATACGATCAGCAACAAATTGGCCCAACTGTGAACATTCGAAAGGGATGAGTCTTGTCAACTGGCAGACTTCGATACTGCGTGAGGGAGAAGTAAGGTCGATAAAACGAGCATCATAATCAGCAACAACAGCTTTATTCTATATATGCAGTGAGTTTTTGTCCCCCTCGTCCCAACTGACGTGCATTTCCGATCATTCCGATTGCCCCTCAACCGATCTTATAAAATGTTTTCAGCCCACTACGTTGATGATAAAAAACATTAACATTGAAATAAATTTAAGTCACTTCATCAATGACCACGAAAATTGCAACTAATTTGAATAAATTTACCTACAGCAAAGTTTGTTTGATTCCGCCCCGATTTTCTGCCGAAAATCAAAAAGAATCAAACGCAACAGCTGTATCGAATTGAACACTCTGCCTACCAACACTAAACCACAAATAATTAAGCAATCACATTTTGGCGAAAATGACCGACCATAACGGATCGGTTCCTCCTACTCAAGCCCAACCCGTGGAAATCGAATGTCTGGTGTGGTCCAATGATGGGGTATCCCAAACGCCACTTTTGACAGATTATCGACGCTGTTAGTCGGCACGCTTTGTACTTGGATCAGGTAGAAGTGGCCATCAAAATAAGACAACCATAAAATGACCTTCACCTTGATCTCGACTGAACGACGCAACGGCCTCGGATCACGATCATAGGGACCGCCAATTGGTCACGGCAGCCGGTAATTAGTGACCACCGCGATTGAGCGGTGCAAACGAGCAAACGCGTGTTGCAGTGATCACTTCGGGTTCAAATTAGAAGGGTGTGGCTTGTCTGCGTCGAGATGCGGGTGGTAAAATGGGATTAGGATGAAACAAGCCGCTGCTGCCAACACTAGGTACAACTAGGTATGGTGAGCATGATGGCTTGTGATTCACCATCTATCATCGTCGTTTCTCCTCAACGGCACTAAGTGCGTGGGCTGGTTGTTGGTCGTTGCAAGAAATGGGGAGCGGGAGACAAAAGAGAATTATGGGGATTAGCTACAACTTGGCTTGCGACAAGTCGATGGGATGGGCGTGTGGCGAATGAACAGCGATGAAAGTTGGCGATAATTCAATAACAGCGTGGGAATCCGCGCTGCATGGATTGTAGTACGAGGGCTAAGACGAAACGAATTGTTTTTTTTTTTTATTGTTAACGCAATCTTGAAGGAAAACATTTATTCAGTAATGTTAACGCAATCTTAAAGGAAAACATTTAGTATTAATAAAATTCAATCAATTTTTGAAGTATTTTTTTGGGAATGTTGAAAACATGATTTCATCTGAGATTTATTTGGAAAAATCTGATCCAGTTATGTTTTCACTAATTTTCATTCACCTGTTACATTAAAGAGTTTTTATTAAGTTAAAGTAAAAACATAAATAAAAAATATGCCAATACTACAGCTCATCATCCATAAAATGCTGAATAATACATGTATGAATACGTTATATTTAGGATAAACTTGTGAATAAGGACAGACTTCTGTAATCTTTTCAACATTGAGCCTTTCCCAACTCCCGTCTCGCCGGAGGATCATCGACCAATTGCAATAGAGTGCAGGGGGCAATACCAAGTGGGATGCATTTTGAGATTCGCAATTTTACTATATCATATATTCATCGATTCCAAAATCAGCTAAGGGCCAATCAAGGCCAGCTATGGAAGATTGCGCAAGAATATATTTTTTCAGACAAACTGACGCGATCGTGGGATGTGCGTCGTTCGAGTTTCTGGGACACCCCCGAGTTCTTTTGAATCTCGAAGAGCGTTACGACAATGTGATAGACTATCATGTTTGCTGTTTAACATTGCCTTGAACAGTGTGATTGAAATAGCAAGATGGTTCAATTTTCAGGAAGTTTGTCCAACTTTTTGGCTTCACCGATATCGTGGCACACAATATTCAGACGATATCAGAAACGTACATCCGAGTTAAGGCTGAAATCAACAAGATTAGATTTATTATTAATAATCCTCATTGAGAGCCGATCCACTTAGTATTTGGCCACTTCTTTCTAATTACTGTGGCGCCTCTAGTAGCCGTAACTTGAAGGCAATGACAACGCAGCGATCCGGAAGGTTTGTTTACCTAGTGGTGAAAGTTTTATCAGTATTTATGCTCACGAGACGGGAACAAATTTTGCCCACTCACGTTGAAAATCCAACGTGGTCAGGAAGAATTTTCGTAGAGTATCTTGAATTCCCAATATCAACTGGAAATACCGTGCTGCAAACAAAACAACGGTAGAAGTGGAACATATGACCAAAACTACGGATGGAAGTCCGTGTGGCAGTCCGGAAAAATTCTGGGATCTCCTTGCGTGATTTGGCGCAATGGTTATCTGCGCCGTACAATGAAGCTCGACGAATTTGTCGGCGTGAATGTTTCCAGTCGTACGATGTCAGCAAGCACCCCAACAGGACCCAAAAACAGAACTTGGTTGCCAAACACCACGCAAGAATGTTGTACGAGCAGGTTCTGACGAAATACAAAGGATACATTTTGTTGGACGATGAACGTATGTTAAAATGGACTTTGAACAACTCTCGAGACACAAATCTTACTTTTCCTAACGCAAGGGTGTTGCTCCATGAAGATTCAAAATTGTCTATGCAGACATGTTTCCTCGCAAGCTGATTTATCATCAAGGCATCTACAGTTGTGGAGGCGTGTCTTCAGAAGCGAAATTTGCCATTCATTCAATCACACGACGGTCCGGTGAAGTTATGGCCAAACTAAGCCAACTGTAATGGCCGGGATGTCATGGAATGGTATAAGCACAATGATATTGACGTTATTAAAAGAACTCTCAACCAAATTGTCTAAATTTTCGTGCCAACAAAAGATTGCACTTTCATAGAAAACTATCATTACAATTATGTCGCTGCATTTCAGATGTTACTACGCTCTTTCCTTGTGACACTCGCCATTAAACGTTGCACACCTGTAGTTTTAATCTCTTTGATCAACTAAAAGGAAATAAAGAAATCGCAATCCTTGCTCTGTTGAAAGCCGAGGAATTCTCTGCACCTCCACGAGGAAACACAGAGATGTTTGTTTAGGTAAACGATACGCTGAATACTTGTTTCCATATTAATCTTAATTTAGTTGGTTTTAAGGATTGTGCATCTCCTTATTTAAAAGTAACTACTGATCTATTCACAAAGTGTGGTGATGGTTTTTTTTATAGAGAAGACAAGGTGTGTTTTAAAACGCTTAAGAACCGTTTAAGACCAATTTATTCCAACAGTAAGGATACTGTTGATGCCACTCACACATTGTTATGGTGATTTTAGATTGGGAAGACAAGGTTATTAAGAAACAACCGAAGGCCTATTTGGTTCGATTTGAATCAATACTGAGGATGCTGTTTGGGCCACTCTACAAGAGTGTTGTGATTTTTCAAATGGAAGACAAGGTCATTAATAATATTGCTTGAGAGTCGATTTGAACCGATTTATATCAATATAAAGGATGCTGGCCTCTCACAAAGTGTAATGAGGAAGACAGTACTTTAAAGGGTGATACGGTCAAAATTTGGTCAAGGGAAAACGCGTGTAAATCGGTGAAATCGTTTATTTAAAAAATCAAATTAAATTTCTTTTTCAAGTTCAATTAGTATAAAATTCAGGAAAAATATTCAGTTAGGCTTCCGCTTTTCCAAATCCGAATTGCCGGGCCTTACGCTTGACTCCTGCCATCAGATTTTGTACAGCCACCTTGTCCACCTTCTTCGCCGCAGAAAGCCATTTTGCCTTGAACTGCTGCTCGTCTTTAGCAGTTTTTTTTGGTCTTCTTTAGGTTCCGCTTGACAATAGCCCAGTATTTCTCAATTGGGCGGAGCTCTGGCGTGTTGGGAGGGTTCTTGTCCTTGGGAACCACCTGCACGTTGTTGGCGGCGTACCACTCCATGGCCTTTTTACCGTAATGGCAAGATGCCAAATCCGGCCAAAACAGTACGGAACAACCGTGTTTCTTCAGGAAAGGCAGCAGACGTTTATTCAAACACTCTTTCACGTAAATTTCTTGGTTGACAGTCCCGGAAGCTATGAAAATGCTGCTTTTCAAGCCACAGGTACAGATGGCTTGCCAAACCAGATATTTCTTTGCGAACTTTGACAGTTTCGTGTGCTTGAAAATATCTGCTACCTTTCCCCTTCCTTTTGCCGTATAAAACTCCTGTCCCGGAAGCTGCTTGTAGTCGGCTTTGACGTAGGTTTCGTCGTCCATTACCACGCAGTCAAACTTCGTCAGCATCGTCGTGTACAGCCTCCGGGATCGCGCTTTGGCCGTCGTATTTTGTTTATCATCGCGATTTGGAGTCACTACCTTCTTGTAAGTCGATAGTCCGGCTCGTTTTTTGGCTCGATGCACGGTTGTAGACGATACACCCAGCTTATTTGCGGCATCTCGGAGAGATAGGTTAGGGTTTCGCTTGAAACTACCGGCAACTCTCTTTGTCGTCTCAGCGGCTTCCGGTTTTCGATTTCCCCCCGATCCAGACTTCCTGGCTGTCGACAAACGTTCCCCAAACACTTTAATTACATTTGTAACGGTTGATTTGGCAACTTTTAGCGATTTTGCCAACTTTGCGTGCGAGTAGCTCGGATTTTCGCGATGCGCGAGCAAAATTTTGATACGCTGCTCTTCTTGCTTGGACGGCATTTTGACAACTGAAGAGTGAATTCCAAAATCAAAATAGGAGCAACATTCTACACACACACACACCTTCAAAATGAGGGGTGTTCAGGTTTTTTAAATGCAAAATTGAAAGAAATACGTCAAGTTGATATTGACCAAATTTTGACCGTATCGCCCTTTAGTTATGCATAAGAGCCAATCTGAACTGATCTACACCAACAGCCAGGATGCCGCAGATGCCACTAACATAGTGTGATGGTGACTTTTAATTGGGAAGATAAGGCACCTACAACAATGCTAAAGAGTCAATTTGGTCCGATTCACACCAACAGTAAGGATGCCGTTGATGCCACTCACAAAGTGTGGCGATGTTTTATGGTTGGGAAGACAAGATAATTGAAATAAGACTGAGGGCTGATTTGGTCGAATTTGAACCAACAGTAAGGATGCTCACAAAGAGTGATGGTGGGTTTTTTTTGGGAAGACAAGAGATTTTTTAATATGCATGGAATTGAAATTGCTCCTGAGTTATTTAAGTGACATAGCGGTGACCCAAACGTTACACGAATCGGCCTAGATGGACCGCCCGGGAGGACAACAATGCCTAACCGCTAATAGTTAGCCCTGTTTTCTGGTTAAAGGACCATACATGACAAGGAAAACCATTCCCTTCTTGATGTGGCCAAAACGATTTTGCTTGGACCACTGATAGAGCCTAAGAAGAAGTACAACAACCAAACCTAGTCCGTCAGATTCTGCCGGTTCCACACAAATGGCGACGAGAAGACTCCATCAAAACTGCCTGGTCCTCGAGGTAATCGACGAGCGCTCGTACAATGGTTGTAGAACAACGGTGCGTACCCAACGAGCATCTTATTACGCCCCCCGCAAGGAAGCCCAAATAAAACTCAAACATCACACATTGAATTTCCTATTATTTTTTAACTAACAAATTCTCCATTCATAAAAAAAATATTTGTTTTAACTTCTGTTGAGAAATTATAAATCCCATATCCTTACAGTATTTGTGCAAAATCATTCTCGTAGACCCTCCGCATCCAGAAACAGGTCGGCTTTGAGAAACAAAAGGAGTTTTTGGTTTCTAAGCATTTCATCGGGATGTCTTGGAGCAATAAAGGTGACCAATTTCGAGTATGGTATTAAATTAATGGTGAAAACAGAACGATGTTGTTTAAGTCCAAAATTTTCCCCTGAAAGTGGTTCAAATTCTTTCCCTCGAGAAGCCACTGTACTTATGTACAAAAGAATATGCCAACGTCTATCTCATGCCACAAGACATCGACATGATGTTTCGCCATGTAAATGAAGTCACAACTCCACCTCGTTTTCTACATCTTTGGCATTTGAAGCTTATTGCATGCTTTGAACTTTGTGTTCTGATTACACCGCATCAATTGTGAGCTTTTGATGCCACGTATAATTTTTGCATAAAAATGATTGTGTGACAAGTACATTCTTACTCTAAGTCCATAGAGTCGAAAAAATTGCTGTACCAATCCAAAAATCAAACTAATCCACCTCCAGCATAATATTGCTTCGTAGATGTTCCGTTATCGACTGCACTTCGGAAAGACTCAGATCCTAAGGAAAGTGTTTGATTGCCAATTTCAGTTGAATCCCATCACATCTGATACAGTCCCTCAACGCATTTATTCACAAAATA
The DNA here is from genome assembly GCA_024533555.2 of Aedes koreicus. Classification (NCBI taxonomy): domain Eukaryota; kingdom Metazoa; phylum Arthropoda; class Insecta; order Diptera; family Culicidae; genus Aedes; species Aedes koreicus. The sequence continues at coordinate 20,618 of JAHHFK020002710.1, read as the reverse complement.
ATACGATTCGAATATATAAACTCTTGTGCGACTATTGATTACCAAAAAAGGCAAACTAGTTTGATTATTTGTACCATGGTAGGTCCTTGGGGCTAATTCCAGTTTAATAATTTCAGAGCCAGATATTTTCAACGGTTCATGAAACGGTGAAACATTGAAGCAGAGATTTGACAGTGACTTAATTGGGTTATAATGCAGTCACCAACCGGTTTGTAACAATTCATGAATACTTATTGCGATCATTGGATGTCGAAACCATTTAAAAATAATCGCTATTTAGCTCTTTTGACATGATTTATCAACAATGCTCTTTTGATGAAAAACAAAATGGAACACCTCAAGCATGCTTGAACACATCTCTAGGCTCATCAATTCCAAAAGACACGTAATATCCACATGTGAACGAATAATAGTACAGAAAGAAAGCTTCTGGATAATATAAAATTAAATTAATTCAAAATCTCAGAGCGAACTAAATTGATGATTCAAGGCCGAATCAGATTTTCAAAGATACTTGAACACCAAATTAAGTTTCAAAGTACGGTTCAGAAGGTATCGTCACCCCCACAGCGTTCCATTTTGCTTCCACCTTGAAAGTATAAATCAAAGTTCAGCATTTGACAGCAACGCAACAGCACCAGCAGCTCATGTCACAATCATGCGGACAACTTAATTCAATTATCTTGAAGCGCTTCGTTCCACACGCACAAGTCCAGACATATACAGAGAATAACTGGTGGTTGGTCCTTTATCTTTGGCTGTTCTTCCAGACCAACAGAAAGCTCTGGCTGAAGAACACCGGACAAGCAACGATTTACATACATAATTATAATGTTTAGCACAGTCAGTTGGATTTCGAGTTTGGAACAGACGCAAAGTCCCAAAGTCGGACAGAACCTAGCTATCGCCGAGCTTCTATAATTCCTTTTCGGGTTGATATCAATTTGCGAATTATTATCATTTTTACTTCATCTTTTTTAATAAACCGGAGTGAACGTGACGGACGTCCGTTCCTGTCAGTAGATTTTCCAAAATGACAGATGCAACAGCAAGTGCCCATCAGTGAACGACGACGGTGTTGTGGAAACCCAGGCTCGAGCTTCTTGTGCGGTAAGCCATCGCTTGCGCCCAGCAGGATAGCAGCAGTTCTATGGGCAGCAATTTGATTTAATTTATAATTTGTGGCTGGCTACCACATCAGAACTTTGCAGAAGAGAGACCGCGAGATTGGCATTGCGATTATGACCTGAAATTGAATAGCACTACGCGGATGAAAAACTGGAATGCCCGCCGACGGTCAAGGTCAGCAACTGTGGCGCAATGGATGGTTCGAATTTACATATCTTCGTAGGATAAACCACTCATTGGACGATAAATAATCAACCGGGTAAAAATGATGACGACGCGGGACAGATTTTCATCTCATGTCATGTCCACCAAGATATGCAAATTAGTCCACGCGAGTCTTCAGCTGCCCCAGCCTGATGAGGCTGGCCATGACAGAGGGATTTTGCTGATCCAATTAATGTCCATCGATGCAACGCTGGCAAGGATCTACATCTTCTTTATCGAGGCAAAGTCGACCAGAACCCTGTTATAGAGATGTTGTTATCTGCTGTGATTGAAATAAATGTGTCTGGATGTTGGCTTGACCTAATGCATGCCGATGGAATAAATTATATCTCTTGCTGGTAGCAAGAACCCTATATCTTGCAAAACCTTGATTGTGGAACCTAGTTGGTTCGTTACTGGAAGCATAAAATTTCCATAAATTCTGCACGGAACAATACCTGTCGGTAGCACGAGAAACCCAGAACGGTGCTTACTCGTGGCTTCAGAGTGAATTAAATGGGCCATATTGAAATATTTACATTGGTCGTTCAAAATTATTGAGCAATTATCTTCGGCGAGACAGCCTGATAGGCACCCGCGGGATAAGAAGGACATTCTTTACTTTGAGCATGTGGCATATGTTATGGGACAGGTTGAATGAAAATATGATCTGGCAGATATTGTCAGATGATGAATCTTGGATACATAAAGTTGCTAAAAATATTGGAGTTTTGAACGCATTCTCATTTTTCGCAAACAAGTTTATTCTGCATTGTCATATTTGAATAAGTCCTACATTAGTTTTGATATCACCCGATCCCCTATTAGCACACTTGTTGCAAGTCGGTTCGGGTAATTTCAATGAACTTAAAATCAGGTTGCTGTAATGTAATCATTTATTACGGTTGTATGTTGGTTGGGTATATTGATCATTTCGAGAATTTGTAAAATCGCGAGGGTGAGTTGCCAATGTTGACTAATTGACGTTGAATCATTGCTAACATGAGACTATTCATCGATTCAAAAAAATAGCCTTTAAGCGTTCGATTGTATTGTCTATAGACTCGGGCTGCATTCAATTCTTAAAAATCGTTTATTAATCATGAAGTGAAGCAAAAGGCAATATAATATTTACCCTAACTTAAATAAAGACAAATCACTCAATCAATTAACTTCATCAACCCCCTATCGCTAGGTAAATAAAGTTCTTTATGCTCTTTGTTTTTATTGCAATCGATTGAAGAGTAAATTATTTCACAAATCCATTTTATGGAACACATTTGTGCAGAAAAATAAAAATGTAAACTCATTCAAGCAACGTGTAAGTGAAACTAGGAACTGTGCAAAAACTCAATTAACTTTTCAGAACTGTAATACAGTATTATTGGAAATTTATCAAAATTTAAACTTATACTTTGCTTCATCACTTATAAAAAAATACAAAATAAAAACGTGCTTTAATTCTAGGGACTTTTTTCATTAGGGCGAATCCAACATTGAGAGACTCTCTTTCATTACTTTCTCTTTCATTCATATTCCAATCATCTTTACGTTTTCCATTCTACTATTTGTAGAGTATGCTGACCAGCACTGTTGTGTTTCGATCTGTACTAAAAAAATCCTCAAAAGTTTAATAATGGCGCTGTAATAAATGAAAGAGAGCGAAAGAGGAGAAAATCTCTCATTGTAAGATTCACCTTATTGAAAAATTCTAGTTCCTAGAATTTTCCTAGAACAAACTTATATTTTGACATCTCCTTTAGTGTCGAGTGCTCAACTCGTCTATGAGTCGGACGCAGATGAAATAGGCCTATCTGTCAGAAAATAAGTTTTTTCTAGTTGAATTTGCCCACGTTTACTTGATAGTATGGAAGGTGTTTCTGGTTTTTCTTTTGTATTTTTGAAATGTGAACTAGTGAACTGAAGGTTAAACATTTCCTAGCTTTCTAATTAGAATCGTTTTACTAAGACGCTCGTTTAAAAGTTTTTCAAGAGTGTTTTTTTTTTAAGTGAAGCCTTTAAGTATATTTTTGGATATCATAGTGCTAGACTTCTTTGCAATGAACAAGTTAATTTGGACTCTGTAAATTTTCCGAAACAAATCCTCGAGATTTAAGACCCTTCGAAATGTTAATCGTTAACTTGTCAGTTGGTCTGTGGTCTTTTCGACCGTAAAGATTTTTTAGCCGACTCCATTCAAGATGCAAACAGGAAAGCGTACAAAAGATTTTTATACCTTGGCCCAACTAAATTTACTAAATTAAACTATGATCAAAAGTTGTAGCAAAATTCATAAACATCAATTAACATTCATCGGTGAACATTCGGAGTACCAGGAAATGCAGGACATTTGTCATTTATCAAAATTTCGTTTGATATTCAAAATTTCAATATAATGAGGTTGATATTTTTTCAGACATTTAGCCTGTCAATCAATAAATCGTTAATTGTTTACAATTATTTGTCAAATCAAAAGATTTCACTTGAACATAAATTATGTTTAGGTTGTATGGTGAAGGATGCAATCTTTGATTTCGTTTGATTGTGTGCAGATTATTATCATAACAATTGATCAGGCGTTTGGACTGTTCAGTCTTGTGTGAGCTATCACGTTTTCTATCCTATTAGTTCTAATATCAAATTCGTTTTTCATTCGAAATAATAAAGTTTGATGTTCGTTATAAATCTTTTTTTTTTTTGTAGGCTGCATATGTCCTCCCAGAGAATCAAAATGTACTTATTTTAGAAGTTGTTTTCCTGATATAAAAACATATAAGTAAGCAAACAAATAGCATAGAATGTAAAAATATGGCTTATACGTGCATAAATGGACGCCATATAAAAGAGTCCTTGCTGCTTTTCAGGCAAACTTCAAGGTGTCAACACGAACAGTTGCGAAAAAAGTGCAAATGTCAACCGGTTTTGTGCAAAAAGTGAAATTTAAGGCTGGATTGAGATTATTCAAAGCTCAAACATACCCAGATCGTAACGCAAAGCAACACGCTCCAGAAAGCGTTATGAACAACTTCTCACAAAATTCCATTGTGTTGTCGTGGATGACGAAACATACTGCTTCAAAAAATTCAAACGGGAACGGAATTTTATACTGCAAGTAGCCGGAAAAATGCCCCTGAAAATGTTAACCGGAAGTATAAAACCAATTTTCCTGAAAAATATCTGGTCTGGTAAGCAATATGCTTCTTTGGTCTAAAATCTCACTTTTACATAACCACAGGTACCGTAAACGCTGAGATTTACCGGCAAGAATGCCTCAAAAAGCGGCTCTTATCTTTCCTGAGAAAACATGCGACTCAATCCTTGTTCTGGCCAGATTTGGCCAGCTGTCATTACACTAAAGGCGCAATCACTTGGTATGAGCAAAATAACGTTATTTACGTTTCCAAGGATTGTAATTCACCAAATTGTCCACAGCTCCACTCGATTGAAATATGCTGGTCAATGGTCAAAGGAAACCTCAAAAAGCTTGGTGAAGAGGTATCAGCGATCCAAGAATTTCGTTCTAAGTGGCTTACTGCTTCGAAGAAAATTGACAAGGACACCGTTCAAATATTTATGAAAGGAGTGAATAAAAAGGTGCGCGCAGCAGCTTATGTAAATAAGTCAATATAAATATACAGGGGATGATCAAAAAGGAGAAGACTAGCAAAATTTTGTCCAGATTCAAAGTGATACAGTTCGGTGAATAATTAACCGTTTTTGATGAAACTAGAAGCGTTCGACGGGAAATTTATTCTAGTTGGTTCCGTACGCCAAATTAATTCTGAGTTATTTTTCAATTAATTTTGAGTTATTAATTTTGAGTTATTTTTAGTTTAGGCATTGTTTTGTAAAATCATGAAGTTTGATGTGTCGCAAGCCAGGGTTTGACATCATTCGATATCTGGCAACTTCCCTGGGGGAACCTGGAATCCGGAACGTCACCAGGTGTGGCCAATGTGAAAGAATACTCTCAGGTTGTCTACCAGTGGTATTGGTTTGTAAAATCATGAAGTTTGATATGTCGCAAGCCAGGTTTGATACAGTTCTAACTATGGCCATTACACTGGTAGGGTACTTCCTTCACGATTCCCGATAATGAATCCGGAACTACGGAAAATAACGAAATGTCCGCTACTCTTCCAAAAACAAGGATAAATTTGTAATCGTATGGAAAAAGTTGCATCTAATTTGGTTAAGGGTACGCAGAGTTACAGATAAATTAAAAAGGAGTTTTTCAACATAAGAAGTGTCAGGCAATAGGGTAAAAAACTACATTTTACGGAAATGGCCATATCTCGGTTGTTTATGGGCCGATTCACGATCTTTAACCACTGACTTGTTATAAATTCTAGTTACCGAGAAAAATATAATATTTCCGATTTTCAAGTAACATAAAAAAAAACGAGCTGCAGAAAATTAGCAGATTTGATATAACCTCAAATTATCCGTGCTATCTCGGGTGCCCGTAAGTAAAATCAAATTTTGACTAAACATGCTGAAATTAAAATAAATTCCCCGTCGAACGCTCTTAGTTTCATTAAAAACGGTTTATTATTCACCGAACTGTATCACTTTGAATCTGGACAAAATTTTGCTAGTCTTCTTCTTTTTGATCATCCCCTGTATATGCAGTTGTGTTGAGTATCACATTTATCTATAAAGTTAAATAAATAATAGGTATCTAAAACATGCTGTTGTTTTTCTTAAATATTGTTTTTTTGTTCGGATTTTGGTGTTAACGGCCTTTAAGGGCCAAATACGACGAAAATAATTTTTGGTAGGTAGGACAATCACAAATAAAATTAGATTTCTTCAATTGACGTATTGGTCCCACTTTTCAAGGATGGATGATACACGCCAACTAAAACTAGTAGCTAAATAGAAGAAAAATGACAAAAAAGAGGAATTGATGTCTTTACGCGGATAAATATACTACCACAAAGGGATTTGAAGACATGAGGTTTGAAGATTGGGAAAGGCTAGTTAAAAATAGAAAAAAATACAATAGAAAAAATCAAAGAAACTTATGGAACACAAGAATCTATTGGTTCAGTTTGTGAAAATTAGAAATTAATAATTATAAATAGAGTTATATATTTAAATAACGCAATGTTGTTGCTGCAATCCAAGAAATATGATAAATTTTCTTTCTCCATCCGTTCATACATTCTCAGATATTCTTTTCTTTTCAGAGAGCGACTAATGGCGCTATAACCATTAGCCATCTGAAGCAAGGAGTATAGTTAATGCTCGAATCCCAACCATTCGAAGAAAAACGAAGCATCACTTACAATTCTTAGACTGAATGCTCCCAACGACCCATTTTAAATCAATTTTTGTTCTGTACACCTAACAGGGAATTCTTTTTATCTAGTCGCTCCAACTATTTATTTCCCGTTTTTCTTTATACCTTCCTGGTTTGTCTTAAGGCAGAAACAATTCCTCTCTATTTCCAACGATTACATGGACGTGGCCAAGTGAGCGATAGCGAGGTGTCTTCGCGGAGATTATTGCGTCAGTATCACTTACTGGTTCCGTTTCATAAGTACATGCAATGTTTTCAACGAATTATTCTTCATAGTAGCTCCATCCACGAGGTGTACAAACGTCAAAGCTAATGCTAAGCTATGGTTAAGAAGCCACCAGGGGATCCATCGGCATAAAGACCTATATGTCTGTTGGATACAGCGGGTAAGGTGCTTGAGAGGGTAATCCTCAACAGACTGACCAAGTACACGGAGGGTATAGGCGGTCTGTCTAATAACCAGTTTGGCTTTCGTAAAGGGAAGTCGATGGTGGATGCCATTCTGTCCGTCACCAATATGGCCAAAATGGCAATCCAGCGCAAGAGGCGAGGAGTCCGCTACTGTGCATTGGTCACCCTTGACGTAAGAAATGTGTTCAATAGCGCCAGTTGGGTGACTATCGCCGACTCACTCCAACGCCTTCAGGTTCCTGGGTACCTCTAAAAGATTCTGAGAAGCTATTTCCAGAATCGCGTACTGGTGTACAATACTGGGGTAGGCCAGAAACGTGTTCAGATTACCGCAGGCGTCCCACAAGGTTCGATCCTGGGTCCGGTGCTATGGAACACGATGAGGTACTACGGCTTGAGTTCCCGAACGGGGTGAAGATAGTCGGGTTCGCGGATGACATCGCCCTGAGGATATGTGATGAATCCATTAAAGAGGTGGAGCTAACGACCTTGCACTCCACTGGCATTGTGGAAAGATGGATGAGTTCCACGAAACTGGAGCTAGCCCACCATAAGACTGAGGTCACGGTTGTTAACAACCAAAAATCGGAGCAAAATGCGACGATCAGCACAATCGAACTTAAGAGGTCTTTGATGTATCTTGGGGTCATGATCGACGATAAGCTGTCCTTTATCAACCACGTCGATTACGCCTGCAAGAAAGCCTCTATGGCTATATCGGCATTATCCTGCATAATGTCGAATAGCTCGGCGGTACAAGGGAGTAAGCGTAAACTCCTGGCCAGTGTTGCCCTGTCCAAACATAGATACGGCGGGCCGGACTGGATCACTGCCTTGAGTACCAAGAGCTACCTGAATAACGTTTGCATTAAAAAAAAATGGACAAAACTTGACGATTTTTCATGGGCTTACCTTCACCCGCACTGACAAAACTACCCATGCAGCATCAATCATAGTAACCCATGTGTCAGCAGACAAAATTTGACAGCTCTATCAGTCGAACTCTAACCGTAAACAGCAAGCAACTCCGTTCAGAAGTGTGCGCGTTCAAAGAACGGCACCCCGCCGCGTCAAAAGGGACATCGTGCGGCACTTTGTGGACTCCGGATACGCCCGTTCCGGCATCTACAGCATCTTGGCACTATTAGACATCAATCAGAGCATCGAAAGAAAGCCCGGTTCCGGACGGCCGTTGACCCTGAGCGACAAGAAGCTCCAAAGGATGCTGAAGAGGAAGACCGAGGGAAAAGTGGCTACAACGCTGCGTGCGCTTGGCCGGGAGGTCGGTTCAACTGGCCAAACAGTGAAAAAGTACCTGGCAAACATAAACATACATGTCAGGAAGCGGAAGTCGCGTCCACTGGTTTCGGAGCTACAGGCAATGACAAAAAAGGGATTTTTTTTTCAAATATGCTTAAATAATTACCCTCCATGGGAAATTTATCAAAAGCAATTATCTGTCTTAGCATTTTTTTTTTATCACCATACGAAAAAAGTCTATTTTTCTATGCAAACGTTAAGCTAGAGAGTACGCACAGGCTTATGTGCCTAAGAGTGGTTAGTGCATACCAAACGGTATCACGCGACGCGGTCTGCGTCCTAGCGGGGATGATGCCAATAGGCATTGTCATAAAAGAGGATGTAGAGTGCTTCGAACAACGTGGAACAAGAGGTATTCGAAAGACCACTAGAGCCGCATCTATGGTTAAGTGGCAAAGGGAATGGAACAACTCCACTAAAGGTCGGGGGATCCACCGACTAATCCCGGAACTCTCCGGGAGAGTTGGTAGGCGACACGGCGAAGTGAACTTCCACTTAACGCAGATTTTGCAGGCCACGGCTGTTTCAGAAAATATCTGCACAAATATGGGCATGCACAGTCCTCCGCATGCACCGAGTGCGTGGGAGTGGTGGAAACTGCGGAACATGTGTTCTTCACATGTCCTCATTTCGATGGCGCGAGATCCGACATGATAACTGTAAGCGGTCATGACACGACTCCGGATAATTTGGTCCAGAGAATGTGCCAAGACCGGGACATCTACCCGAGTAACACATCTTCATGATTTTATGTTGAGTAAGCTTCGTTATAACCAAATCTGGTCATATAGAAGTATTTTCAACCGTTATAAAACTTGTGTGTTGCTGGGGTAGGGTGCGGAGTTGGCACCCTCATCCCCACACCCTGCGTTCTTCAAGAGTCTGTTTGCAGATATTCCATCCAAATGTTGATAAGCCCTATTCTATTGTTGGTCGAGAATTTCGGAAGCACGAGCCAAACACGTACCTCACAGCAAAATGCTTCCATGTGAACTAGAAGATTCTATGAGGAACCTTCTTTTTAGCAAGAAACAATGTATACATCATTTAAATTCAATATTCTTTATGCAAAATATACTCGACAATAACGGATTTTTAAACGTGAAATAATTTATCTCTCTAGCGTGAAGGAACGGAGAAGAGATTTATTATGTCACATGAAGATGCACTGACAATATTTACACTGTATTAACAATAGATTCAATTCAATCGAGATGACTCATTACCCAATAGTAATATAACCAGAGCCGTCGGAATACAGTTGGACACGCACAGCTCTGAACCGACTTTCTTGGTGAAACGTTGTTGTGGAGATTCTAATGATACTTTGCATAAGTGTGAGTTAGTTTGTGTGAATCATATTGAACAGCACCATTAATGTGCATCATATTGAACAGAAATTCACACTACTATTTTGAGCTGCGTACTGGTACAAGGACTGATCACTGTCTGAGAAGGTATCACCTCAAGATTGTACTCGACAAATACTTGCAACAGACAAATATGATCACCAAAAATTCGTTTTAAGTCGGAGACTCTAAGGGAAAAAATTAACACCTATTTGCTATGTTTTTGCAAAGTTGATTTATTCAACCTCCTCTCCTAGGTTAAATGCCCACACCTTGGTCTTAATTCTACCCATCAAATCCAGTGCAACCCTTGCGCCATCTTTCTTACACATCTTTCACACCTCTTTCATCCACTCTTTCTTCAAATCCTTGTCGTTTTTGAAGACCTTCCCTGTTTTCCGGAGCTTGCCCTTCATAATCGCCCAGAGTTGTTCTATCGGGCGAAGATCTGGCGAGCTTGGCGGATTTGTTTCCTTCGGCACAAAAACAACATCGTTGGCTTCGTATCACTCTATCACCGGTAATGGCACGATGCTAGCTCCTGCCAAAACAGAGTGTCACCTTCGTGGGACCGGTGAAAGGGCAGCAGGCGCTTCTGGAGGCATTCTTCTTTATATGTTTGGCCGTTGATAGTGCTGATCGTTATGTAATGTTATGGCTTGCTGAATTTGCCGCACTCACAGATCTCCTGCCACACCAAGTACTTCTTGGCAAATTAATCGACCTACTTCTTCCGGAACTTCTCTGGAACATCCAGGCTGGACTTGTCGACAAAAAAACTCCAGGCCGGGGATCTGCTTGGCGTCCGCCTTAATGTACGTCCATTACGATGCATTTCCGCTGCACCAACCACTCGCAGTACAGCTTACTGGCAAGGGATTTGGCCACCGTATTCTTGGCTCCCGAATTGAATGGATTGGATTGAACTTGAAGTAATCGAACTTGTGTCTTTCGCAGTCACATACTGGTTGCCGGGAATTTGTTTGAAGTCCGCTTTTACGTGTGTTTCATCGTCCATGATGCAGCAGTGTGGTTTCGTCAACATTTGTGTGTACAGCTTACGCGCACGTGTTTTGGCTGTCGTATTCTGTTTTTCACTGCAGTTTGGAGCTTTCTCAACTTTGAATGAACGGAGCCCTGCTCGTTTCTTGGCTTTCTGCATGAAACTTTTGGTCAAGTGCAGCTTTTTCACGACATCCCGAACGGAACAGTTGGGTTTGCGTTTAAAGGCAGCAACCACTCGCTTGTGATCCTTCACAAAGTACGGAACACTTTTTCTACCACTCACCTTCTTCCGATCGACAGTTAAACGTTCCCTGAAACGTTTTATGACACGATGCACTTTAGACTGGTGAATTTTTAACATCTGTCCGATGGCTCGGTGCGAAAGAAGTAGGTTGTCGAGGTGCGTGTGCAAAATGTTCTCGCGCACTTGCTGTTCCTTCGAGTCCATTTTCGAAACTACGACACATTTCACAATGAAACTCACGCAGTGTAAACAATACACGCTGAGGTCATTTCACCCAAAACTTCGTTGAAATCAACCCATAGGGCGAAATGTTACAGCTTATTGAAAGTGAAGCAATTTAACTGTGGACACCCTTTATAACACGGTTGAATTGTCGATTCTCATATGTCCCGCAATCCACCTGTGGGACTGGCCTGGATTTTCCACGACCGCGCTCATAATTTTTTGTCGAAGCACTTCTTGCTTGGAAATCATCTAGATAAGCACTAAACAGATTATTATCGATTTGTTTTCGGTAGTTTTTTTTCAGTTTTCTACAGTTTGATTGATATATTGAATATATTGTCAATAGAATTTATCAATCATTTCATCCCCAGTTTTGAAAAGAGTGAAACTCTTCTTATGAATGAGTTATAATATCTTACAAACTTCCATGATTTTTCAAGATTTTTGTAGTATTTATAGTTGATATGATAAAAGATACATTTTATGGTAATTTTAAGACATTACGTGGTCTGGTATTGGAAAAGGCTTTACGTAATCTTCAATTAATATTACTGTTATAGTTGAGTCTTTTTTTTTTCAAAAATATAAAATGCTGACGATTATTCAAATTTTGTAACAAAAAATTGGTTTGACAGGGCATTTTCTGAAAGATTAAATGAAAAGTAAGTTTAACAAATTCTTGTAGAAATATGTTTATTCTTTAAAACTGAATTCGTAAATAGTGATCGTTATGTTAGATAGTAGAAATAAATTAATATTGAAATAAATCCTAAACATCATTCTGTTTCAGTGATATTACCACCAATCTCATTTTTTCGTTGCTCCATTAACGTCGTAAGAAGGGAATTTTGATGGTGACTCTCTATGAATTACTTCATACGGGAACCTACTCAACCAGGCTTCGATGAGAACACTAAAAGCTTCTTAAGCTGACATTATTCCAAATTGGTTATTTAATAGATTAAGTAAGATTTTTTTTGATTCTTTAAAACATGTCCGATAACTTTTACTAGATTTGGCTCCCGTTGTTTGTATGCCGTTCGTATTGCTAACAGGAAAACCTTTTCTACAGAGTCCACTTTCGAGTCCACTACTTGATTATCAATCAAGCTAAGTTTTCCTCTTTCACTTAGCTCAATGTAAGGTTTTGATGGTCATCCTCGTTACGTTGATGATGTCGAGACTGAAGATGCTGAAGCCACGTTTTGATCTTGACCCAGAAATTTCTCGATGCCAAAATCTCCGTCCAACCAACTCCGACAACTTTCCTCTAGTCTTTGTATGTTGCGGGTAGCTTCCTGCCACTTGGTCTTGTTTTTGGACAAGAGCGTTGAAATCTTATCCTGGAGGCGTTTGTAATTCTTTGGCGAGATGGCAAAATTATTGCAAACCAATTCGAAAGATATTTGAAAATTTTTCTTATGCGGTAGTTTTCCGTCGAAAACAGAAATAATAGTTTTATTTTCCATCTTTTCACTTGAACCATATCGTAGCTTAGTCTAAATCAATAACATCATATCAGTTTAAATATTACAGCAGGTATGAATTTCACTCCCGCTCGATTTATACCTAACTGTGGAAGCAGTGCGCTGTATAGCGCATCACTGTGCGGTACTAACCAGTGCATCACATCGGTATAACCTTCGATATAAAACTGTTATAAACACGAAATCATCAATTGCTATGTTTGCTTACAAACAAAGAAACGTTTTTTGAGAATGTGTTTTTCACTATTTCTTTGCAGTGTGTTTGTTAAAAAAAATTAGCGTTTTTCAAAAGTTGGTCGTGATGTATTTAATAACGTTAATGAGCAATATTCTTTGAATATTTAACTTTTAAAACCCTGCTCATAAGGCTTAAATAAAAGAAAAAAAACGAATACACATCTGGCCTAGAAGTTTTCCACAGCATCCGAAAATTTAAAAAACACTTTATTTTCATTGATCGCAAGTGGTCGTAGCAAATCACTAAAACATGTACATAGAACTTAAGCTAGAAACAGTTTTTAGCCTGGGACTATACGAGACAAAAAAGTTGCCGGTCAACAAAATTTAAATTTCATATGATTTTTAAATTTCTTCTTCAGTTTTTTATTGTTTGCTTTTTTTGCATTTACATATTTCACAAAAACACCTGCTTTGAAAAATGCTTGCTTCACTACCTTTCCAACGATGTATTGAAACGTTAAGGTCGTGAAGTTAATAATTAGTAAATATCGATTAAAAGTTATGTGTTGTTCAGTGACAACAAATACATTTTTTAGTGTTTTGAAATTGGAAATATGTTCCCATCATCATGAGATCCTAGTAGTGAACAGAAATTTCTGCTAGAACCAAAGATGTGATAGACCCGATAGCGTTCGGCAGGCAGTGAAATTGAATAGAAGTAGTTCGAAATTAAGCGACTAGCCAGTCACAGTGGTGGATTCATCCTTGCCTTGACCTACCCCGCATGAGGATGTGTGGAAAGGATTGTGTGCTTGCTTCGAAATACTGCTTTGCAGTGTGTCTCACAATAGGGGTCTGTTTTTTCTAGTCTTGGTTTATTTCAGCCGGATAACTTTATCAGTGGAATTGATTAAACCCGTTTTGAGTGGTTTCTTTTGACAGGTTCTCGGTGAAGATAAATAATCGATTTCGTTTGTTTATATTTATAAGTTACCATGGAAGCCATACGGGAGCAAGTTTTTAAATTACATTTGCAAAAGCTTAGACCGTGTCAGATATTCAAAAACCTTAAGCAGTTTGAAATGAGTTATTGAATTAATATGGTGTATTTCAATAACATGTATTCAAATGAAAAATAAATGCTATGATTTGGTTATCAATAATTCCATTTGTTTTAGTGACACCTATTGTGATACACCCTGTACAAATACCCTTTGCTCAATTTTAAACTACTTCTATTTAATTTCACAGCCTGCCGAACGCTATCGCACCTATGGATACTTCCTCTTAACAACTTTGGTTCTAGCAAAAATTGCTGTCCACTACTAGGATCTCATGATGATGGGAACATATTTCCAATTTCAAAACATTATAATTTAACTATCGTAATTTACGCAATAAAAACATGATAAGTACGTTGTACATTTTTTAGGCATTTTTCAACTTTGACCTTCAATATATTTGAAACTACATCAGCTAGCATCTAGAAACTTGAGAATTCTCTTAGTTCAGTTAGTTCATATGTGTACTATTGGTAAAAAATTCCAAAACAAGGATCGGGAAAAGACGATTTTCTGATTTTTGTCCGCTTCATATCGTGTAGTGCAGCCCAAACTGGGTACTAAACATTATCAATTGAATTGACTCGCTGTAACAATAGCTGTCTATTAAATCTTAGCTTTTCGACTGCCGTGAAACGCATATCAGCTCCATATGACTTTTCGATGAATTTGAGTTATGATTATAAATAGTTCTAACTATCGTTGTTTTTTTACGTTATAATGGGTAGTTTGTTCTGACAAAACATTAAAACAACATTGGGCCAGTTTTTTCCATCTTAAAAATAATCGCATATCAGTCCCATCATACGAAAAAAGCCCTAATAACGCTCTTTGATTAATAAACTACTCAGGGTTTCATCCAAACGATACATGGTATAGTAGCTAGATTCATCACTAGCTACTGTCCGAAAATGGAAAATGTATAAATGACGCTTTTGGAGATGCTCTTCTGTAAAACGATACCGACTTCGTATTGCAACAGTAACTCAGTTGAGTCTTTCACGTATGAAGAATCTCTAGCCAGCCACGTTCAGGTCGCAAATGGATGTATTCATGTCGATTCTGTCATATACTACAGTCACAATCTTCCATAGTTATTTTGTGTGAAATTCGCCGTTTTTTGCGGTATCCAACTTCCGTATTTCTATTTTGGTCCTCGTCCTCGACGTTTTCCGTGTATCCTCATCATTTCCGTCGGCATAAAAAAAACTGCCATCCGAATCAAGATCTATCGTTGGTGGTGCTGTGATCTCCGCAGATTCGATTATGTTTTCCGTCGATTTGCTTCCGATTTTCCACATGTCCATTACTGGTCAGAATTGATGAGGTGTTGAAAAAACACCGGAAGTTTTTTAATGTTTCCACTTCACGACAACAAAACCGTTCAATCGTATCCGGGACAATCTTCATCGGAACTATCATCCGAGGCGTAAGAAACCTTGATCATGTGTAACGAGGACATATTGAAGACATTTCGGAACAACTTTTACGCGAACTAAAAATAACCCGCTTCACCAATAAAAACCAACCAAAAACCAAATAGTAGAAATAACATTCTTCGAACAAAACAGGCAACTTAGAATGCTAAGCAAGAGGAACAAAAAAATAATTTTACAAAACCCCCCCCACCGCCCCCCCCCCCCCCCCGGTTTTCGCCGGCTTAATATGCCAAATAATCGCAAAACAGTACACTGCTGTTTTTTCGCATTAAATGTTATAAATTGGGAGTAAAGCTATCCATTTAGAATCCGGAATAACAAAATCATCTGTATATCGGTAGCGGATTGACGTACAAATATGTTTTATACATCAAAACAACGGTAATTCACTGTACTTTAAGGAAAAAATATCAATACAAATCATTTCTCTTCGTTTCTACTTCTACTTCGCACTTTCTTCTTTATTCCCCCCATCAAACGCTGCACACCTCCGGAGTCAACTTCCTTGGCATCTTTGTTTCACATTTTGGTCACATGAGTCGCATCCCGAGCCGTTTTTCCACTTTTCTTAAGCTTCCGCTTCATTATTGCCCAAAATCTCTCGATGGGACGGAACTGTGGGCAATTGGGTGGATTTATGTTTGAATCGATGAAATCTACGCTATTATCGCGGTACTACTGAATGACTTCCCGGCTGTAGTGGCAACTCGCCAAATCTGGCCTAAAATTCACGGGATCTTTATGGGCTTTAATGAAAGGTAGTACGCGGTTTTTGAGGCATTCTTCCTTGTACAGCTTCGAGTCCATCGTCTTATTCGTCACGAACACTTTGGTGTTTGCTCCGCAGATGCATATCCCTTGCCAAATCATCAGTTTTTTGGCAAATTTGTCCATAGAAGCAAACTTAAACTTCGCAGGAACATCTCCTCGTGCCGTCGCCATGTAGAATTTTTGTCCAGAAAGCCGTCCGAAATCCATTTTGACGTAGGTTTCTTCGTCGATGAGCAGGCATACTTGGTACTTCGTCAAAACCGGCTGGTACAATTTCCGAGCTCGAGTTTTGGTGACGAAACTTTGCTTCAACGTTCTGTTTGGTTGCTTGCTGGCTCGATAAGAACGATATTCTGCTCGCAAACGAATTCTTCGAATGGTACTGCGAGCAGCAGCGTATTTTTGTGCGATTTCATTATCTGATAGTCCAGGGTTTGCTCTGACGGTTCTCAACACCTTCTGGTTCAGCTTGCGGTCATATGTTCCACTACTACGCTTACCTTGAGGCACTCGATCCACGCTCTTTCGCTCTCTGAAACTTTTGAGCACATCATACACGGTTGATTTGGTGATTTTCAACGTTTTTGCGATTTTTGTTGCGGACCACATTGGATTATCAACGTGGGTGTGCAGAGTTTTTTCTCTCTTCTCGGCTTCCACCTGGAATAACTGTTGACTTACTGCACGAAACACCGTGAAATTTATACCACAGAAAAAGGGCGCCTAGGTCAACGAACCGCTGTAAAAGAATTCTTGTAGTGGTCATTTTCCGTGCCACTGCAACACACTAAGTGATTCCGGATTCTAACTAGACAGAACTTTATCTTGAGACAAAAGTATCGAACACACCATAATTCATATCACAGGGTGGAAAAAAATACATCTTTACATCATGCGAAACATAGTGTAATACGAAAAACATCAGCACAACTTTCAATGCTGATTTCTCCATTCGATGATTTTCCATATGGGACTGATATGCGTTTCACGGAGTAGAGGATATGATTTTGGTAGCCCCCTAGTGCAGGACTTGCCATGGCGTACAATTCCTCCTAATGGCAAGATCAAACTGTACATACCTGTAATCCTGTAACTATTCCGTTGTATGAAGAGCCAAAAATGGGGGTATGGACCCGTAAGCAGAAGCACTTACACGAAACCCACGGAAAGGATAGAGAATCTCCTTCCAACGAAACGCTCTTATTACAGGTATTGAACAGTAAGCAATACACATTAGCATTTCCGTCAGGTGGTTTGTTAAAAATAGTGTCAGCAAACTCACTGTAGACTGTTGGAAGACATTTAGCACTTCGCTGATCTTGATCTGACGATTTCCATCAAGGAAGGTATAATTTTCATCCATGACTTGGGCCTCATCCAGCCAACACTTCGTCTGGCACCATGTATTCCCTCTTACCCTTTGATATTGAATGTATGTATGTAATGTACGTAATAGAATATAATATATGTATTTGAAAAATATAACTGACAGCCACTTGATTAATACTGCAAAATAAAAATTTGATATGTATTAACATCTTAATAGTCCTGAGAAAACTTAAAAGCAGAGTAGATCAGTCCTTTTAACAAAGATAAAATTTAATTTAAAAAAAATATATTTTATTTGTTTTACTTTTTGGAGAATCAAAAGACTATTCTATAGGTCTAAGAGAGCAGTTTCAGTGATCGAAAAGCCCGTTTTTAAGATTCCTGAAATAAATGAAGTATCTAATGATCATACCACTAAACACAAATATTTAAATACAATCCTATACTGCTTATAATCACATGCCAGTCTTTTATGGAATAGTAGTTGAAGATCAGAAAAATAATTTTTATCCTGTTTCACTTCTATGCAGTGTTAATGATAATGTTTATATTAATGCAGAAAAAAACGAGCATTACGAGCATTTAATTGTCATGCTGCTCCATGCTCCTAAATTCAAAAGTAATTTGAAATGCAAGGATAATCCCAAAGCGTGCTGAAATTATTAATTAAATGAGAATGGAATATATACACTGCTTGTACACGATCTTCAGTCGCAGTCACTCACTTCTCTATTGTCAAATTGACAATATTGTCCAGGCTACGCCAACCAGCGTCTCCATGCTTAAATGCTCAAAAATAAATTTGGCCTCTATTGTTTGTCATGTTGCTTCATGCTAAAATGTATAGAAAATACTGTGGAAAAACTTATTTTTGTGATATAACCACAATGGAACTGACTCTTAGCTTCGCGTCTTGACAAAGAATTCCTACTGAGCCCTTGCGGCACGTCAAGCCGGCCAGTTCAGCGCAAGGGGCAGTAAACGATATATGTATAAGTTGCATCAAATTACACTTAAAAATGGCCTTATACTCGTATATCTAGTTTCTTTATGTTGTAATTATCTACCTAGAGAATATGTATGTGAACCATTTTGACCTGATCTTTTCATTCAAAGGAATCATCCCCACTTTTTGTACTGAGATTTTGAACTTTAAGTTCAATCCCTTATCTGAATAAAAACAATGCTCCGTCAAAAATAGCCCCATCATCTTCCATTATTTATCTGACGCAGAGAAGCTCCGTCGGTAAAACATTCTCTCCAATTATCGCATTCTTCACTTCATACTTCCACTCGTTTCTTTTTTTTCGTCATCATTAGATTGCTGTATTTAGACCAGCACGTGCCGCCAAATGAAAACAAAAAACTACTCCCTCTAGTCTAGTCAAGACTCAAGAGTTCACTATCATGATCCGCTCGAGCACGCACGCGCTAGCAGCGAAGAAGTATTCAACCGGTTGTTGTTGCATGATTGTGGCATTCTCAAACGAAGAAGAGAGGGTTACTCAACCCATAAAATGCCATACTGATAAGACTTTCTCGTATTGTGAACCGCGCTACATGAGCCCCCTTACTCGCCACGCGCGAGCTGTCCGACCAGTGCGTTATCAACGGTCAAAAATAGAGCTCGACTGGGTTCGTTGCAAAAGATCTCAAACCGATCCGGTTCAACATATGACCGAGCAATTCTCGGTTCGAATGTAGGCCACCAGAATAAAAAAAATAAATTAAGAAAAAACGAGCGAGATATCCGATGCAACAGCGTTGGAGGAAATTCTCAGGAAACGAACACAATGCTTGGAAGAAAGTGAATCTCTTTTAACCGTCGATTCCTTAAGGACAATCACAATGGACCGGAAATATCTCAACGTCACCTTTCAATTTCTATTCGTTCGAGTTTCTAGACCAAATACCCGAGACGTGTGACCAAAGTAAATCCTTATGCCCTCCCACAAATCAGTCACAAGACTTGCTTAATGTGAAGAAAGAAATGGACAGAAGAGGGAAAAAGTCAAGTTGCATTGTCTTTCAATATGCATTCAAGCAGCCATTTCCGGTGCTATGATGCCTTCAAGAGCATGAAGGTCCGTCTCTGGTGATTCCTTTCCATCATCAACGGTTGGACGACAAAACGCTATTCTGTTTCGCGGTGGCACAATCTGGTTACAGTGCAAAAAATAAACATAAATTGACCTTGAAGATAATCCTACCCAGACTGACATGAATTCGGGGCTACATGGTTTAGAAGCAGCATGTCATATTTAGTCGCTTGGACAAGAAGGATGCAATAATATTGGATTTCAGTCACGCTTCTTCCGGAAGGCCAGAACTGATAAAATCACAATCGAGATCATTTTGCCTTCGGATCGTTTGACTTTGTGCGCTGTGTATAGTGCTTTGCGCTGATTGAAACCCGAGAAGAGGATCGCCATTGGACCGAATTTCCTTTTGGCAAATTTGGATCGATAATGACTTTTAATTCCATTTATCACTTAACAAGTTTCCACGTTTCGCAGTGAACGAACACCGAAATCGTGTACATATCCCGAGGTGAGTCCTGTGAGCAGCAGATGGCCGAATTTCGCGAGGTGGATTGCAAAATCGGTGCCTCCGCCCACGTGTCTTCGGCTGCAAGAGTGCGGCCCATTGATCGTCTCATGCGGTGTGCTGCTTTATTGCAGCCATAAATTAGGCTCGATTCCATTATTATTACTTTCCATCTGTTCTCGTTAATTTCGCCATTCCTTACCTCGGACGACCCCGGCTGGCGTGTGGAAGACCCTACAAGATCAATTGTCTTGGGCTGGGATCTTGAATTGAACCGGAGGGCGACACACGCATACTTCAACTCTTCCCACGGGTCGATCGTGACGTGCGCAAGGCACGGATTACGTACTTTTAATGCGATCGGGACGTCCGTGTGTAGTGCTGCTCTTTCCGTTCCTTTGGTGGCACCTGGATTAATGCGGACTCCGGAGATGACGCATTCCTTGGATATTGCTGAAGCGGTGGTGAAGTACACCTACGTCGTCGATAGGCTGAGCGGGTGAACAGATGCCGATATTTATTTGTTTTGCCGGGCTCATGAGATATGGGAGTTATGGCAAGACCGATGGCAGCTGAACCATAACAGTATTCTGTGGATTTGGTTTCGAATCAA
>JAHHFK020002709.1:0-52780 GCA_024533555.2 Aedes koreicus | reverse complement strand
GGTGGGTGTTGGCCAAATTTGGATTTTTCAGATATAATCCTAAATAGGCAATAGAGTATGTTTCATACATCTAGTAACCTAACGTCCGTGCTCCGTCACAATATTTTCTATTGTGATGTGTCCAACTCAATGGGTAAATTGAACTGAAGGTGAGTTTGAAAGAAGGGGAACTTGGAGTAGAGCACGTACCACCGGTTGAAGCTAAATACTGGCCACGTGCTTTTGCACATTTGTTTGAGAATTTGTTGTTGCACACAAATTTCCAAATCCTAGTTTTTGCAAAGTCCTAGCATGCAGTTATGAGCTTCTAAATTTATCATAATAGCATATTAGCGTTAAACCTGAGAGGGTTTCATCGATTTCTGTTACAATTCCAGAAGCTGTAACATTCTGCCCATTTGCATGTTAGGCGACGGGAATTTTTCTCGTGCTTTGGAATCGGTGGATTGTGAGTTAGGTTATTACAGGAAGCGGAGGGACTGTTTAAAGAAGCATACATTGAGTAGCTGAGCGGAGGAGATGAATAGAAATGAGTCAGATGATTTGTTTATAGATCAAACCAATAATTAATCTTCAACATTATAGGGAAACTGCCCCCATATTAATCCCCCATTATTCCTATATCTATCCCACGATCAAAGGATCAAATCAAAGAATTGGGCAGTTGAAGGATCGGTTTCTGTTTTCTTTTCCTGTAACCTTTCGTTAAATAACTACAACAAAAATTACTAACTAATCCCGTCACGTGTATATCGTGTAATGTTAATATATTGCAAAATAACAGATTATTATGGGTACATCTTCCCTATGTACTCACTAACAATAGAGGGTGACAGTAACAGTATAGACTACTAGTAACATTACAGGATTAAGGGCTATTAAGTAGAGCAGCCGACTGAGGCTACCAGATATATTTTCATTAAATAGGTTTGGGTATGATGAAGTGTTGGGTTTGGATGGTTAAGGGGAATGCTTGAAGGAGTAATTTATTGTTGGCCAATGCAAGGCACCTTCTACGTTTTCATTTGCTGTGAATAAATATTTAACATATGGGTTTATGAATGTTACTAATTGTTACCGTTTTACACACGGGTTTTCTCAATACTTTTAAGTAATAATAATTCAGTTAGGTATAAAGATTACTATCACAGAGCAATAAAGACTTAACTTGTAGGTCAATAGGTCAATAAAATTCATAACGTTAATATTTTTGACTCTGAGAGCAATTTAGCTAAATCAGAGTATTTAATACAACTTAATAGACCGGGGTCGATAATAATCACACATCTCAACTCATTAATATAAGTATGGAAATGCCTTTTTATCATAAAGGGTCTGTTTAATTATATTTAGTTATATCAGCTATTAATGATATGACGGGCCACCAATCCGAGGAGTAGTCCGGTTTGTTTAGTCTCTATTTGCAGGATCACCACTTAGAAGGAGCATGCCGTCGCTCAGGAAAATATTCACTGGAAAAAATATCACCCGTGCCGAGGGAACCAGGAAGGAATCGCCAGCCATCGAAACATGAAAGCATCAGATTCTGAATCTTTTGTTGTTGTTTCGTCAATTTGTGTCTACATATTTTATTTTATTATTATTCTTATTTCTTTTCAGGAAAGCATTTGGATTCGATGAAGTGTTGGGTTTGGATGTATAAGGGAAGGGTTGTACAGATAATTTGTTGGATAATACAGGGCACCTTCCACGCTGCCATCTGGTTGTTAAGAGAGACAATTAATGAGAAAAGTTCATCTAATGTTACTAATAATCCAAAATCTAAAAGGTACAAAATATGGACATTAGTCCACTCTCAAAAATTTTGAAATATTTTCAAGAGGTCGGAATAAAATCTTCATTATAATGGCCAATTGAGCGCAATACAAATTACTACTAGTTAGTTATTTTCACACGGGTTTTCTTATAACTTTTTAAGCATTAGTACTTCATTCAGGCATAAAAAATAGATAATTAATGTACCAGAAACTGGACGGACACTTGTGCCTCACCGTGGAGGACCCGGATACGACCACCCATGTGAGTCTAGAGTATCGCACGAGCTGACGAGTGCAACCTGAAAAGGGCCTTTTGGTTTAAATGATGACACGACCACGGTTGCACGTTTTACGATAGACTATCTTTAAGGCCTAGAAGATAGTTGAGGATCTGTTAGGGAATATAAAATTATTAAATTAATGATAGTTTTAACTAGTTTTAACCCCCCCTCACTACAAACATTATTGAGTCGAAAACTTTCCATGGATATGGATATCATTAAGGATTCTTGTTCGAACGAATTTCAGTAAAGTTTATTTATTTCATCGCTCCGGGCGTTTATTTATATTATCGCTCCGGGCATTCGGCTATATTCGGTATACTATACGGAATATAAAGCTACTTTATAACATCTAAATGACTTTCTCATGTGATTAATCGGCCATTTTATTTCAAAACATTAAACTTCCCACTATATTCATTTAGTTATATAGGTGTTGGTATGAATAAGCCCTTCGAAAAATACACAACCGCTCACTCTTACTTTTCCATTGAAAACTTTTATATTCTTCATTTCACTATGTGATGAATACATTAGGCCATAGTTGGCAATATAAGGTTAAATGCGTACCTAAAATATGGTCTATGGTTTTCTTGTGAAATTATTATTCATGTTTCTATGCGAATATCAGGTAAATTAGTGAATCCATTATGGCTAAAACGTTAAGGAAATCGAAATATATATAAATATCAGATCTCGCAGAAGAAAGAGAGTGAGTTTTATAAAATATCATTATTCTTTACAATGGGTATGGGAGAAAAGGTTGGTTAATATATGATAAATTCTTATAACTATAAAATAAACACCTGAGAAAATAATCACGCATTAGAACATGTTCAGCGCATTAGTTATATCGATATCATTTGTAGGTTCATATGCAGTAAAAGCATGCTGCGCATGTCATCACCAGAATACAATTAATACTATGTTGAAATTTATTAAGACAGGGAGCCCAATGATGACATGCACTTTGTCAAGTTGATTTTAATTTAATAGATACCAATTTCCTACCTCGAATTGAAGGACGTTCTCCAGCGTCCCAACTTCTTTGCAATGGGTATAGGAGAAAAGGTTGGTTAATATATAATAAATTCTTATAAATATAAAATAAACACCTGAGAAAACAATCACGCATTAAAATATGTTCAGCGTATTATTTGTATCGATATCATTTGTAGGTTCGTATGATGTAAAAGCCCGCGGCGCATGTCATCACCAGAATACAATTAATACTATGTTGAAATTTATTAAGACAAGGAGCGATAACATAGAGAGATATTCAATTGCTATGATGACATGCACTTTGTCAAGTTGATTTTAATTTAATAGATACCAATTTCCTACCTCGAATTGAAGGACGTTCTCCAGCGTCCCAACTTCTTTGCAATGGGTATGGGAGAAAAGGTTGGTTAATATATAATAAATTCTTATAAATATAAAATAAACACCTGAGAAAATAATCACGCATTAAAATATGTTCAGCGTATTATTTGTATCGATATCATTTGTAGGTTCGTATGATTTTAAAGCCCGCGGCGCATGTCATCACCAGAATACAATTAATACTATGTTGAAATTTATTAAGACAAGGAGCGATAACATAGAGAGATATTCAATTGCTATGATGACATGCACTTTGTCATATTGATTTAAATTTAATAAATATCAATTTCCTACCTCGAGTTGAAGGACCTTCTCCAGCGTCCCAACTAGTTGTTGGCAACGCATTACCTCTTGCTGCTTTCAATTTCGCCCGATAACTATGAGCTCGCTCGGCATCGGTGCATGGTCGTTTCGGAGGATTTCCCGTATGTTCGCTCCTTATGCGCTTCCTGAATCTGCGCAAGCGTTCTGGATCAAATCGGTTAGGCATTCTCACTTTCACTATGTTTCACAAAAAGTTTTTCTTCCTAGAGGTAAGACTCTATCCAACGCGAATCGTTAACAGAACAGAACAACTATTTATAACACACTACTAATTAGAATTTACAGAGAATGTTGGATCGGAATATCATGTTCGACATCGAAAATGGTGTCCGTGATAGGGCATTTGTGTGGTTTAAGGTATGCGACGAAGGGAAAACTAGTTTTGCTAATACCACTGGCTGCCAATCGACAATTTGAAACGAAAATCCCAATCAAACAAACTCTCAAGCTGAGAATATTAAATTGAAAGTAGCAAAGATGGATTTGTATCTGCTAGGATTTTTCGATGAAAATAAATCAAAGCACCTGCAGGCTTTGATTTATTTTCACTGATTTTATGGATCCACTGCATAGCACACTGTTGCCTAGTAACGACTTGGCAAAATCCAATATGACTTCCAATCGAACGAAATGTAAGATAAACTCTTATTCAAATAACTCTCTTAAATTAGAAATTGAATTGATTTATTGATTCATCGCGGGTTGCGCCAACCAGCTAGGAAAAAGTTTTCACCGACGGAGAATTGTCCTGCTCGCCTTCCATGGAGGCTCTCCCGCAAACAGTAGCGTTTTTGCAGTCGTGACGAACAAATCGGCACTAGATTAAATGGCGCACAAACCGAACGAACTCGTAATTTAATACTTATATAAACAACTCTCTGAACTGGACTGGTTGTCCTGTTCAGAACAGATTATTTATTAGTGGGTTGCGGGTAAAATTTTTTACCGACGGCTCGCCCTCCATCGGGCACCGAACTAAATTTAAGATTAGTTCTTTAATAAACTACTCTTTTATTTTAATTTATTGTCCTCAAAAGGACAGATTATTTCCACCTACTGCTGCTCGCCCCCAAGGACGCTTTCCCCCAAACAGCAGCGTTTTCGAAGTCGCGGCGAAACAATTGCCACGATGAGGTAAGATGGCGGCTTGCACAAACCGACGCAATTGTGCGCCCCCATAATCCGCCATTTTACCTCATCGCGACGATCGCTGTTTGGGAGAGCCTGCTGCTACGCGACCACCATTTGCCTCTGCGACTAGCTCCGCTGCCGGACGAATGAAGCAGCTGCGACCAGCTGCCTGCCCTGCGACCAGCTACCTGCGACCAGCACCTGCGACCAGCGACCAGGTACCAGCGACCAGCTCCGCACAGCTTCAATGCTGCGAAATTTTTCCTAAGTGTGCGTTTTATACCGTTCTCAGCTGCATGCGAGACGTACATGGAGAGACGAATGACATGATTGGTTAAAGTCCCTCTCTAATACAAAGAAGAAGAAGAAGAAGAAGAAGAAGAAGATGCAAGACGTTCTTTGCTTCGATATGAAAACTGTGATAGGAAATTTGGTTAATTTACTCTGCAAAATGACATTATAAGACATCACCTTATATTTGCGTTATTTTCAATAGTTTACTATTGTTTGAGAATAATGTTTGACAATTGAATTGGAGCGCGGTAAAATTTCCGACCTATTGAGGAAGACATCGTGTAAATCTATCGTGGATTATTTGAGTTATTCGCGTACAAAACGTACGGTTTTTCGTGACGGTCGCAATATTTTAGATTTTCATTTGACACCCTACCCTTGCCGTAAGACGGCAATACGGAATCATATGAATTTCAGATAATCCAACTGACAGTTCTTGTAGTTTCATTACTAGCTCTTGTAATTTCATAAAATTTACAATGTAAGACTGTTTTAAAGACGTTATGCCGACATCAACAGTTTGGATTCAAATGTAAGCGAAAACGATGATCGTTAAATATGTTTTTACTTCAAATCAATAATGGCATAAAAATTATACGACTAAAGCGGAATTGATTGCCATAGATTTCTTTCCTTATAAATTTCATTCTTCTCTATCTCACAACAATAGCAAGCCAGCCAGCTATCACATTGGAAAAGTATGCTTTTTTAATCGAGAAGAAAGAGCACACAGATGGTTGGAATTCCTTCGTCAATATATGTACAGTCAGCTCTTCCACTGCACGGTGGGTGGTGCCAACTATTCAACTCCACGGCTCGGCGGTGACAACCGGGGGGCCGTATTGCGGATCTCGAAACGAAGAACTTTTTCTCACAAGCGTTCGTACAAAAGTCGTTCGTTTCGAGCTGCATAATGCCACCCCTGGACTCTCAACACATTTCTAAACCTGAGACCGGACTGTACCTAGACATAGACGATCCTTTCACTCTGACTCTGGCCGTTCAAGTCAACATCAGGGCAGAGCAAAACAAGTGGCATAAAGTGAGAATAATGAATGTCTGTCGATAGTATTTTCTTTTTCTTTTATTGCATTCCTCTTTATTGCGATCCGATAGGACTCCTTTGAGTCCCGGTTGATGTCAGCCACATTATGGGCTGATAATAAAAATAAACTAATCATAAAAGAGGATCACTGTCGGTTGATGGAAAATCGTTTTCCGGAGCCATGAAATTTTCAACGACCAAGTAAAATAATTAATAATTACTTAGCATCAAACGGGTACTGTACAACGAAATAGTTTTCAGGCTTTGCCACAGCAGAGAACTTTGTCTTTGTGCCGAAAAATTAGTGGAAACTTTTGCCGCAACTTTGGCACGATGCTAGAACTTTTTTGGGTGTGTGGCTTTGGTTTGCGAGACAGAGAACGAAGAAAAGGGGGAAAATTTTCCACACACTCCTCGCATCCACTCATTCCAAATGTGAGTAGAAAGTAAACTTCATGGGACCATTTGGTCGTTTCATCTTATCCTAATCTGCTCATGCCCCTCACCACGCCATCCTTTCTGAGATGGAGCGCCATTCCATTGGTAGGTACTTACGAAAATGGCAATGTCACACACTTGTACATGTTTAGCGTTTGTTTCCATTGTTACAGTAAAGTTTATAGGATCTATTTTTCCTACTTTATGTCTTGGAGCTAAAGCTTACACTTTCAGTTCGACTCAACAGTCTTATTTCAGTTGGCGGATCGAATACGAATAACTGTCGTGACAAATATTTGAACTCAATTTAATTTAACTATGCTGTATCTTTCTGTTGTAATGGCACCGATGGTGCCTAAATTATACAGTTTCAACTCGACTTGAATCGCACCCATCTAGTGCAGAAAAAAAATCCATGCCGTGGTGCTTCACCCATCACCAATCAAATTAGCACAATTGGGTGCAGCTCGTAAAGTAATTATCCCAATTACCGCACAATTCACCAATTGGCATCAAGTTGGCATGATTAAAAGTTAAATCCACTCTTGGAGGACAAAAAAAAACGAGGACTTTAAATGCAATCCGCTACGCATTGGACGGTGCCGACAAGGACACGGTTTCATTGCAGTAATTAAATTCGTCATCCATCATTGAACCGGCCGAAAGAGGGATGGGAAAATTACTCGCTTTGTAGTTTTATTGCTCCGATAGACTCCGTAAACCGATCTCTCTGTTTAATCAATCAATCAACCAATCAACCAATCAGAAAATGCGCTTCCAAATCTGCACTGTATTATTCAGTCATGCAAACAATTCAATTGTTTATTCACATTTTTTTCAGTTTCATCATTTCCATTTTATTTTTGCTTTCGAAATGATGTTAGATTTTAAATGTTCCATCCTTCACGCATGAATTTTTCAATGTTATTGGGATGAATGGGTTATGTAGACTTCAGGGGCTTCACAGCGTAGTTGGCAAACGCGTCGGTTTCCCAATCCGGAGGTCAAGGGTTCCTTGCCGGATACAGTCGAATGTCTTGTAGCTTAGGCGTATCATTGTACATTATAAAGACTGTATTCGATGAAATTTGGACACACAAAATAGGTCACCAAAAATTTTCCTTGAGCCCGATTCTTTTCAAACTTTCTGGAAATAAAGTACTACTAAATGGTTAAGTTTTGAGATCATTGGTTTATTGAACCTCTTCTCCCAACCCAAATGCCCGCACCTTTGCCATGACCCCTTTCATCAAATTTTGGGCAATGATAGGACCGACTTGCTTACTTACTTTTAACCACACTTTCTTTAGTCCAAGTTCATTTTCTATCAGTTTTGAAGTTTTAACGAGCTTTGCCTTCATGATTGCCCAAAATTTTTCAATTGGGCGAAGTTCCGGAGTGTTTGGAGGGTTGACGTCTTTTGGTACAAAAACTACATTATTATCTTTGTACCAGTCTAAGACGGGCCGGGCATAGTGGCAAGATGCCAAATCCGGCCAAAACAGTGTCGGGCCATCGTGAGATCTCAAGAAGGGCAGAAGTCGTTTTTGGAGGCATTCGTCCTTGTAGATTTGTCCGTTGACGGTCCCAGAGGTGATGAAGGGCTGACTCATTTTGCCACATCCGCAGATCGCTTGCCAGACAAGGAATTTTTTGGCGAATTTCGACAGTTTCTTCTTCTGTACACTCTCCGGAACGGTCAACTTAGAGGTGGCGATGTAGTGTTCCTGTCCTGGCATTTGTTTGGTGTCGGCTTTAATGTAGGTCTCATCGTCCATCACAATGCAGAACGGTTTTGTGAGCCGCCCAGCATTAACGCATTGTAAATAGTTAGTTCATAATAATATGTAGATAGTAAATTATTGGTACTTGTTTTCTTTATAATATATTCGGTAAACATTCAATTGATTAAATTTAAACGTGCATTCGCAGCGCAAACCTGAAATAACGCATAATGTATACATAATCCGTCAAGCTCGGTATTCAAGTAAAATAGGAGGACAACCATCTTAAAAGTATTCGCGCCATTGAGTAGGCAACATCACAGGACACGACGTTACGCACTATGATCCGCGACGCTGGGAAGAGAAATGCTCTCAAACAATGATTTCGGGTTAAGGAAGAGGATCGGTTACATTCGTTTCCATGGGAATCGTGAGAAAGTGGGAAGGTTGGATCTAATGCGACCTGTAAGAGCGAGATGCATGACACTCGAACGAATCGACTTCGAAGATTTTATTCCTACCATTCGGGTGACGCATTTCCGGGAGCCCAGCATCCCAAGGTTATTTATCTGAGGACTCGAGCCTTTCTCGTCCATTTGCCTGGGGACTCGATATAGTGTAGGAAGTGTGGCTTTGCCTGTTTTCGCGGTACTCGAAGTAGGGAATGTAAAGTTTGGAAATCTTGGAGGTGCTAATTAGTTGTGTGTTCAATTTCAGTGATCCAAGCAGCAAACTAGTGCTAGAAGTTTCTTGAGACTAGTGTGTTAGAGAAGTGAACCAGAAAGGTAATAAATGAGCTTGTGCGTGAAGTGCGTAGTCTAACTGTCCGTTGTCGAACAGCCGTTCGACGGCTTTCTATTTCGCAGCAAAAAGCTTTGGAAAACCGTTGCCACATTTATCCTTCGGGATCTCCGTCGGCAAATTCACTGGCAAACCATCAGACCAGCCAGTAGTGACCGCACCATCACGTCACTATCAGCAAATCAACCCGAATTCTCCCGGGGTAATTTTCGTCCTGCCAGGTGGCTTCATCCAGCACCGGTAGCGGCAACACGCGCAGTTGTGAGTAGCAGAGACAACCACTTCACCACTCCACCACCTCACCACCGCATCACCGAGCTTTCCGATCACCGAAGCTCACCACGTCAACCCGTCGCAGCTAAACAACAGGCCTGTAAGTACCCAGAGCTCTTTCTTATTGTCCATGTGCACATGAGGCTGACGATCGTCAATTGTCGTCCAAAAATGATTCCTGCGAAATAAAACGTTTGTTTGCGAGACAATGGTCCGGACCGAAGATGATAGAAAGACACGCACAGTAGATAGGGACAAAACCAAAAATCAAGAACAGAAATGTAGAAATAGACACATGTAAAACTTGAACATTGTTTAATTACCATTGAATACAATCCTTATTAGATTCCCCATCCACTGTTTTGAATGCATGGCAATTAGTTCCTGAAAGATTTCCTAGTTCGCGCGCCGTTCCAATTAGAATCGATGCAGTTATTGGGCATTAGTTTGAAGGTAAAGCTCCCTTTGTACGATGGTGTCGCTCTCTAGCGTGATCGGTGGAAAGCTTCCCGTGATGATGATCTAAAGCTGGGGTTGAAAGTTTGCTCGTATATGTTTAGGGTAGAGTTGGAGTTGTTGTCCGTTAAAGTGTAAGCATCTGTGAGTCTGGAGAGGGTGAATTTGGGGACAGCCGACACGTTTTCTGACCTTTTTCAAGGAACAAACGGAGCCTACTAGCAGTAAGGTCTCATGCCGGGCAAACCAATCGTGATGATCGGTCCTCTTTAGAGGTGGCGCATAAGCCGATCGTTTATTAAAATCAGGTGCGGAACGGTAGTCCTTAGTTTCCTTTGGGGGTGTTGTCTCGAAGTAGCAAACCAATCGTCGCTGGACGATATCGAGCATGTTACATTTTGGCGCCCAACGTAAAATTCTATAGTTGTTGAGAACTTTTGCAATTTAAGTTTTTGTATAGTTCGTGTAAATATGAATATAGTCCGGTTAACAGTGCTGTTACATGTTTTGGCTACGGAAATTTAGTTGATGTTGAGGGTTTCTTTCGGATCTCAGTGACTTCAGGCAATTATTTGGTAGTTTATTTTGCAAATAGTTGTGAACATGTGCCGGTGGTGAAGAACTTCCAATACGTGAATATCATTCTTGAGTGGGTAGATTGTTGTTTGAGTTATCGTATTTAGTCCTAAGTGTTGCTAAACTTATTTTCAATAGACATATAGATTATTAAAAAAAAAAAAAAAAAATTATAGTTAAGTATTTTTGGTGAACTATTGAAAATGGCGACAAAATTTCCGCATGCTGCACATTTGCGGAATGATGAGGTAGATTATGAGTTAAAACTTAGAAATTATGCGGAGGAGTGTAGTAAGAGTCTAGAATCGAAGCAAAGACTATTGAGAAGATTATTTCGTAAGGATGCTAAAGAAAATAGAGAATATCGTTCGAGGTATTCTATTATTCAAGAATGCAAGGTGATCGCGCATAGTATTGACGAGATTGCTACAGCTTTAGCTCAAGCGCATGATGTAAAGTTAGTGTCTCGTCTAAAACATTATTATTTAAGAACAAAGCGTAGCGATGCTCTAACTGACGAAGCAGAAACAATAAAGAACGGGTTAACGAATAAAATACATGCTCTACTGACCGAAAACAGCTCACTAGCTGTCGAGGACCAGGAAAACGAGTCGGCGTCAGAGTCGACAAGCAACGACTCGGAAAACTTTGAAATTTCGGATACGGAAATAGGTGCAACCGCAGTAACAAACAAAAAGAAGGCAAAAAAATCAAAGAAAACAAATGAGCTCGAACGAAAGGTGCAGGGTCTCGAAATTCAGATGGGGGAACTTAAGACTATGATGCAACAGGTATTGAATCTCAGCCAGCAATCACAGATAAACCAGTCGATACAGCAATCGCATGAATTAGCTCAAGAAAATATACCAGGAACTTTAACTAACGGTGGAAGAACACAAGTCTTACCACCACTACCAGCTGTGACCCGGGAAGAACAACAAGGGGGGTTTAGAGCTGGGGATAATAGCTTGGTATCAGGGAACGACATTGGAATCGATTCGGGACGATTTGTTTTAAGTCATCAGAATAGTAGTGGGTTTCAAGGAAACGGGCATGGAAATAACATGACAGGATATGTACCCCAAGAACCGCCAAGAGATAGAGATCGTAGGAACCTGAGTCAGAGGAACGTCCAAGGGTCGAATCCGATAGGAAATGCCAATCGGAGAATTCAGCATCAGACAAGATCTAACTCATTCGGAGTCCAGGGGCAATCATTGGCTGGAATAGGACAGCAATGGTGGCCGCATGGAAACAATCGCGAAAGCGACGAAAGTGATCTAACTCCGGTTTTTAATTATCCGGAAGTTCCGTTCCCAAACAGAAATCAATATAGAGAGAACCGTTCGCAGTACGATAGGAAAATTGAAAAATGGAACGTTTTCTTTTCGGGGGCTCCAAGATCACCCACTTTAGAGGACTTCATTTATAAAGTGAAGGTCCTAGCTAGCATGAATGGAATTCCGAAGGATTACTTAATCAGCCACATTCACCTACTTTTGCGGGATGATGCTTCGAACTGGTTCTTCACATATTACGATGCTAACTGGAATTGGGACGTTTTTGAAACCAGAATCAGATACAGATTTGGAAATCCGAACCAAGACCAAGGAAATCGCCAACAAATCTACGAGCGCAAGCAGTTAAAGGGAGAGACCTTTATTGCTTTCGTTACGGATATCGAAAGGTTGAATAAGTTATTGACAAAACCCTTGGCCGAACAACGGAAATTCGAAATAATCTGGGAAAATATGCGCCAGCATTACCGGTCTAAGCTGGCATGCTTCCCAGTAAACACTTTAGACGAGCTAATCCAGATGAACTATAGGATTGATGCTAGTGATCCGAGTTTGCACCCGGTGGGACCGAAACATGGAGTACACAATATTGAAGCGGAATCAGAAGGAGAGTTTTCAGAGAAAGAAGAGGTCAATGTTCTAAGCAGGAGGCAACAGAGGGCGAATGGGTCGTCAAGTCAACAAGATAGTCCAGCACCAAGAAGAGAGGGATCGTCAAGACCACCACTGTGCTGGAATTGCCGACAAAATGGTCATTTCTGGAGAGAATGTAAAGAGGCTAAAACAACGTTTTGCTATGTGTGCGGTAATCAAGGGCAAATATCGAGTTCATGTGAAGCTCATCCAAAGCGAAGTCAATCAGATAGAAGATCTGATTCGACACCGAATTCGGGAAACTGAGTTCGGAATGCAGAGATGGGAACCTTAGCATTCCTGAGAAGACCACTGTTCCCGCCAATTCAGATCCATATGTTGACCCATTCCAAAGCCTTCTAGAAGTAAAGATTCAAACAAGTCAATGTCCTCATGTTAAGGTAAATATTTTCGGAATCGATACAGACGCATTACTTGACTCGGGGGCCAGTATTAGTGTGGCCAATTCATCTGATCTGTTGGATCGTCATGGGTTAAAACTCTTACCATCGCCGATCAAGATTTGCACTGCAGACCACACGCAGTACTCATGTGCAGGATACGTGAACGTTCCTATAAAGTTCAAGAATGTGACGAAAGTCATATCTCTGGTCATTGTTCCTGAAATATCTAGAAGCTTAATACTGGGAATTAACTTCTGGAAAGCGTTTAATATAAAACCGATGATGCAAAACGAAGCAGGATTCGAAGAAGTCACGTTAGTTCAAGCTTCAACCGAGGAAGTTCCTCTAGCAACAGTATCCTGCCATTTCTTCCTACATCCAATTCAAACCCTACCAAAGATCGATAAACCAGAACTAGATGCTTCTTTAGACATTCCAGGTTTAGACTTGCCAGAACCGTCAGATACAACACCGGAGACGATTGAAACCGAACATCTTCTCTCTCCGGACGAAAAGCTACAGTTGACGGAAGTCATTCGAGAGTTTCCTTGTACAATGGAGAACAAATTAGGACGGACCACTTTAATACAACACGAAATCGTGCTTCGAGACGAGGTAAAACCTAGAAGACAGCCTCTATACCGTTGCTCTCCTTCCATTCAAGCTGAAATGGATAAAGAGATTGAGCGGTATAGGAAGTTAGATGCAATCGAGGAGTGCTCAGGTGAATGGGCAAACCCTCTGGTTCCCGTTCGGAAATCGAATGGGAAAATCAGAGTGTGTTTAGATTCGAGACGCATAAATGCTCTAACGAAGAAGGACTCATACCCAATGAGAGACATGAAAGGGATTTTCCACCGTCTCGAGAGCGCCAGATTCTTTTCAGTGATCGATTTAAAAGACGCTTATTTTCAAATACCTCTTAAAGAAGAGTGTCGAGACTTAACCGCTTTCCGAACATCAAAGGGGCTATTCAGATTTAAAGTTTGTCCGTTTGGTCTCACGAACGCCCCTTTTACCATGTGTCGTCTGATGGATAAAGTGATTGGCTTCGATTTGGAACCGTTCGTATTCGTATATTTAGATGATATCGTAGTAGCTACCAATACACTTTCTGAACACTTTCGTTTGTTGAAGATTGTCGCAAACAGGCTGAGTCAAGCAAATCTCACGATTTCGTTGGACAAATCTCGCTTCTGCAGGAAACAAGTTAGCTACTTGGGTTACCTTCTGACTGAGGAAGGGATAGCCATTGATAATTCGCGGATCGAACCGATTTTAAACTATGCCAGGCCCAAAAGTATAAAAGACATCCGGCGCCTCTTAGGTCTAGCGGGATTCTACCAACGTTTTATCCGAAATTACAGTAGAATAGTCTCCCCAATATCAGATTTGCTGAGGAAAGGCCAAAAGAAATTTCTTTGGACAGAAGCGGCAGAGCAAGGATTTCAGGAGTTAAAATCTATACTGGTTTCGGCACCAATTCTCGCAAATCCGGACTTTAAGCTACCTTTTGTCATCGAATCGGATGCGTCCGACAACGCGGTAGGAGCAGCGTTGATTCAACATATCGATGGCGATGCACGCGTCATTGCATATTTCAGCAAAAAGTTGAGCAGTACGCAGAAAAGATATGCAAGTGTCGAGAAAGAGTGCTTAGGCGTTCTGTTGGCGATAGAACACTTCCGACACTTTGTAGAGGGAACTAGGTTCAAGGTTGTCACTGACGCAAGAAGTCTTCTATGGTTGTTCACGATTGGAGTAGAATCAGGAAACGCCAAACTTCTCAGATGGGCTCTAAAAATACAGTCGTATGACATAGAATTGGAGTACCGAAAGGGAAAGCAAAACATCACAGCAGACTGTCTTTCTCGGTCGGTGGAGGCTATATCTGTGACGCCAGTGGACCCTGAATATCAGGACCTTATCCAACAGATCGTACAGAAGCCTCAGGACTATAGCGACTTCAAGGTCATTGACGATCAGGTTTTTAAATTCATAAAATGCCAAGGGACGGTTGAGGATATCCGGTTTTGCTGGAAACATTATCCGCAACGCGACGAAAGGGAACAAATAATACAAGAGATTCATCAGAAAGCCCACTTGGGATTCGTGAAGACGCTTGCGGCAGTAAGAGAAAGATACTTTTGGCCGTTGATGAACTCACAGATTAAACGATTTTGTCAGGAGTGCGTGACTTGTCAAACAAGTAAGGCAACGAACGTAAATACGACAGCACCATTGACGGTTCAGCGTAAAATAGCAGAATATCCATGGCAATTTTTGACGATGGATTATGTAGGACCGTTGCCAGCATCTGGTAAATCAAGGAACACATGCTTGCTAGTAATCACAGACGTGTTCAGCAAATTCGTGTTAGTTCAACCGTTTAGACAGGCGACAGCAGATTCCCTGGTACCGTTTGTTGAGAACATGGTTTTTCAACTTTTCGGGGTTCCAGAAGTTGTGCTAACGGACAATGGAACGCAATTCGTCTCTAGACTATTTCAGGACCTGCTCAACAAATATCATGTAACCCACTGGAAGACGCCGAGTTATCACCCGCAGATAAACGATTCCGAGCGCGTAAACCGAGTATTGACAACTGCGATTCGAGCGTCGATTAAAAAAGAGCACAGGGAATGGGCAAATAACATTCAGGTGATTGCCAATGCGATCCGAAATTCGGTCCACGAAGCCACTCGGTATACACCCTACTTTGTAATGTTTGGTAGAAACATGGTATCCGATGGGAGGGAATATAGACGCTTACGGGACACATCATCCGAGACTGGTAACCTGGAAAACAACGACCGCGAAAAGTTGTACGACGAAATTAGGGAAAATATCAGGAAAGCTTTCGAGAAGCACTCCAAATATTACAATTTGAGGTCCAACGCGAACTGTCCCCAGTACACGGCTGGAGAAAAGGTTTTGAAGCGGAATACAGAGCTTTCGGACAAAGGCAAAGGGTATTGTGCCAAGCTGGCACCGAAATACATTCCGGCTCAAATCAAACGGGTGATAGGAGAGCACTGCTATGAACTGGAAGACGACAAAGGAAAAAGGCTGGGTGTATTTAACTGCAAATACCTTAAGAAGTTGACTTTGTCGAATTCAAAATAATAGCTGGCTGGTCAAGCTATGTCACCTATTCGTTAGAAAGGCTACAATAACGTCTAAGACGTTACAAAACACATTTATGGCATTATCAAACTCCTCGATATCGAATGATCCAGCTATCGAACTCTATTATCGAGTTGAGTCCATCCTTGTAAAGCTATGTACCCTCTCTGAGTTGACAACGCAACACCGAGTTGCATGAAAACATAACCGGTCATTCCTAAAGTGCTCCTCATTCAATGAGTCGAGCCGTCCCACAAAAACGAATTAACTACTGGAGACAAGCTTTAGGAATGAACTTGGTGAATGAGCAACGAAGTAACGGTATCGTCTGGTACCACAGTAAAACATTGTGTCAGAAAACAGAGTAGACAAGAAAACGTCAGTAGCAGAGGAGCAAGAAATCCTACCTAGCATGATTTTGAATGTTAGTAATTAATAAACCTACTTTAATTCTATGTTAGACCTTATAGCTAGTGTTAGTCTTAATCTTAAACTTCATACCATTATCCTTTGGAAAGTTAGTATAATGGCATCATTTGGTTGGAAATCATTCAAAGTATCGGTGAATATCGTTCAAGATGTCATTGTAATAGCAGTCATCAAATTTCGATCACAGTTTTTCCATGTTATTGTGGGGATATCCTTAGAACGCCGTCATTCGTGGCAAAGTGGGAATTCGTTAATCAGCTTACAGCCGCATCCATACGATTCATTGCGTAATTTAGTTCAGAAGCATCCATAATGTAAAGGAACATTCCGTATTGAAATTCCAATTGGAAATCCTAAAATCCATCAGCCTCATTTTTTTTCTATTCGGTACATATCGTCCCACGCCGCAGCTCCTAAAATAAAATAACAAAGCATATCAGTTTCATACTGAGAAAACACAAGGAAATACTCCCCCCGTAAAGCAGCTCCATTAAAAACGATATTCAGCAACAGACGCTCCATAGTCTCCGATAATTTCAGCAGTTTTCTGTACAACTTATTCGATGTACGGACACGTTTGAGGAAAGAATCCACTTTTGACAGTTTGGGATCCAATTTCGCATCCGGCAGATAGACAGCTCGAGGGTTGCGTACGTGATGGGTGTGTTTAGTACTTAGGTGTGAAGCGTAATGTGAAGTTTCGTATAACAGCTGAGGGGTGTTTAGATTTCGGTTCTTTTTTAAATTTCGGGTGACCAGATGTGTGTTTGGTGTGGAAATTCAATCAAGATTCGAGACTTAATTTAAGTTACGTTTTGTACGATAAATGGACAGAGTGCCTGAGGTTTGTCTTTGGGGTGAGCCAAATATCTGCAAAATAGTTCGTGCGGTAAATTCAGAAAAGATTTCTGTGCTCAACGTAATGATTGAGGTTGTTATTAAATCTGAATAAGCCTGTATTTCAGGATCATGGTGATGAGAAGTTTGTATTTTTGCAGATTCAGGGGAATTTGTTGAAAGTATGGTTGGGGTAAACTGTACGATAGTTTGAGTTTCTCGGTGATGGAAGTATTAAACCCACCTCTCATGTTCGCAACTTACAACTTTGCAAACTTTGTTTATATTGGTGTATTCAAGCTTGCACGAAGGTGTAACTGGTACGCCAAGCATTAACGCATTGTAAATTGTTAGTTCATAATAATATTTAGATAGTAAATTATTGGTACTTGTTTTCTTTATAATATATTCGGTAAACATTCAATTGATTATATTTAAACGTGCATTCGCAGCGCAAACCTGAAATAACGCATAATGTATACATAATCCGTCAAGCTCGGTATTCAAGTAAAATAGGAGGACAAACATCTTAAAAGTATTCGTTCCATTGAGTAGGCAACATCACAGGACACGACGTTACGCACTATGATCCGCGACGCTGGGAAGAGAAATGCTCTCACGCAATGATCTCGGGTTAAGGAAGAGGATCGGTTACATTCGTTTCCATGGGAATCTAATGCGACCTGTAAGAGCGAGATGCATGACACTCGAACGAATCGACTTCGAAGATTTTATTCCTACCATTCGGGTGACGCATTTCCGGGAGCCCAGCATCCCAAGGTTATTTATCTGAGGACTCGAGCCTTTCTCGTCCATTTGCCTGGGGACTCGATATAGTGTAGGAAGTGTGGCTTTGCCTGTTTTCGCGGTACTCGAATGATCCAAGCAGCAAACTAGTGCTAGAAGTTTCTT
This sequence comes from Aedes koreicus, assembly GCA_024533555.2. Classification (NCBI taxonomy): domain Eukaryota; kingdom Metazoa; phylum Arthropoda; class Insecta; order Diptera; family Culicidae; genus Aedes; species Aedes koreicus. Next base: position 34,637 of record JAHHFK020002709.1, on the reverse strand, counting down.
GAGACTAGTGTGTTAGAGAAGTGAACCAGAAAGCCGTTCGACGGCTTTCTATTTCGCAGCAAAAAGCTTTGGAAAACCGCTGCCACATTTATCCTTCGGAATCTCCGTCGGCAAATTCACTGGCAAACCATCAGACCAGCCAGTAGTGACCGCACCATCACGTCACTATCAGCAAATCAACCCGAATTCTCCCGGGGTAATTTTCGTCCTGCCAGGTGGCTTCATCCAGCACCGGTAGCGGCAACACGCGCAGTTGTGAGTAGCCGAGACAACCACTTCACCACCTCACCACCGCATCACCGAGCTTTCCGATCACCGAAGCTCACCACGTCAACCCGTCGCAGCTAAACAACAGGCCTGTAAGTACCCAGAGCTCTTTCTTATTGTCCATGTGCACATGAGGCTGACGATCGTCAATTGTCGTCCAAAAAATGATTCCTGCGAAATAAAACGTTTTGTTTGCGAGACAATGTTCCGGACCGAAGATGATAGAAAGACACGCACAGTAGATAGGGACAAAACCAAAAATCAAGAACAGAAATGTAGAAATAGACACATGTAAAACTTGAACATTGTTTAATTACCATTGAATACAATCCTTATTAGATTCCCCATCCACTGTTTTGAATGCATGGCAATTAGTTCCTGAAAGATTTCCTAGTTCGCGCGCCGCTCCAATTAGAATCGATGCAGTTATTGGGCATTAGTTTGAAGGTAAAGCTCCCTTTGTACGATGGTGTCGCTCTCTAGCGTGATCGGTGGAAAGCTTCCCGTGATGATGATTTAAAGCTGGGGTGAAAGTTTGCTCGTATATGTTTAGGGTAGAGTTGGAGTTGTTGTCCGTTAGAGTGTAAGCATCTGGGAGTCTGGAGAGGGTGAATTTGGGGACAGCCGACACGTTTTCTGACCTTTTTCAAGGAACAAACGGAGCCTACTAGCAGTAAGGTCTCATGTCGGGCAAACCAATCGTGATGATCGGTCCTCTTTAGAGGTGGCGCATAAGCCGATCGTTTATTAAAATCAGGTGCGGAACGGTAGTCCTTAGTTTTCTTTGGGGGTGTTGTCTCGAAGTAGCAAACCAATCGTCGCTGGACGATATCGAGCATGTTACAGAAAAAAACAGGGAGCAAGTCGAAGTTCTGGCCACGAAAATTTCTGCTGTTCCTGCTGCTGCCCCTACTACCCCCGCTGCACCCGGTTTATCATCCGGTTGGCCTAGTATGGCTCGAAAAAGCAACAAACGATCGTTTGGCGCAGCAGGATTAATTTCACCCGATCAGCCTAGTTTATCGCGCGGCACAAAAAAGCCATCTGCGAACATTCCATCGGTTGCAACTGTTCCCCCAGAACCAGAAAAATGTTGGATATTTCTGTCTCGCATTGCAGTCAGTGCTACGGAGGATGATATTCTTGCTTTAGCCACTGAATGTATGCCTTGCGACAAACCGATCGAGGTTAGAAAGTTAGTGAAGGAAAGACGCTGATCTAACGGCCTTGCGATTCATTATCGTTGAAAATTGGGGTTGACGAAAAGTACCGTGAAGTGGCTCTCAGTGCCGACACATGGCCACACGGGATCATCTTTCCGGGAATTTGTCAACTACCACGACAAGAAATCCGGACAGTGGGTTGCTTCTAAAAACACACTCGTTTGAATTAAACCGCCGTCTTCCATCCTACGTTGGATACCATCACTTTCACGAAACCGGGATGCACACTGTAAGGCATTACGGGAGCCCTCAACCGCTCCGACCCAGTCGTGCCAATCGATGTTCATCATCTATCTAGCATCTGTTCCTGCCATCCCAGCCATCCCGGTCCTGTGGTCGGAGTTAGGGAGAGGGTCTCCCAACCTGAACTTTCAGGCAAGTATGTGTGTTATCCAAGGTATTTTGCTCCTGATGCTTTCCCGATTTCTAGTGCCGCTTTCTCGCATGCTGATGCTTGCAGTAATTCGCCGCTTTTATGCCCAACCAGCCCGCTACATACCCATCACCTAACATGTTTTGCTCATCATCAACACACATCGACCGCCACTTCAACCGGTCTGGGACGCACGTCACAAAGCAATATGGAGGCCCTGGACCCTCCTAGCCCAGCTGTGCCCACTACCGGTATCAGTGACACTGTATTTGCCCGTTCCAGCCGTCAAAGTCGTCCCGGCCCTGGGTCTAGCGACGGGGACAGGGCTCTCCAAGCTGCCATTCAAGGCAAGTATCCTTATTCTAATGACTTCGCCCGGCCTGATGCTGTTTCCATTTCTAGATCGATACCGGCCGATTCCGTTGCCTCCTTATCGAAAGCCCTTCTGTACTACCAGAACGTAGGAGGCATTAACAGTTCGCTCGCCGAGTACCAATTGGCATGCAGTGACGCATGCTACGATATCTACGCCTTCACTGAAACATGGCTAAACAGCAACACATTATCGAAGCAACTGTTTGACGAGACGTACGATGTGTACCGACTAGATCGATCGCCGCTCAACAGCAACAAGAAATCTGGTGGTGGAGTCCTTCTTGCCGTGCGCTCAACGTTCAAATCTCGCCTCCTGAAGCCTCCCGAAAACTCAACGGTTGAACATCTCTGGGTGGCAATAACCACCATAACCGGAACATTGTTTATGTGCGTTGTGTATATCCCACCTGATCGTGTCAACGACAGCAGCCTCATCGATAAGCACACTCTTTCTTTGGATTGGATCGTGTCACAAATGGGACCCAGCGACAACATCGTCGTTGTGGGAGATTTCAACCTCAGCACGATTTCATGGCATGTCGATACCAACGGCTTCCACTATCCAGATACTTCATGTTCGTCATTCAGACCAGCATCTCTCTCCTTGCTTGATGCTTATTCTACCGCAAGACTTCGGCAAGTTAACGGCATTCCGAATAAAAACAATCGTTTGCTGGATCTATGCTTCATTACTGAAGAACTGGGTCAAAGATGTTCTGTCATTCAAGCTCCGGCACCGCTTGTCAAAAGCTGCAGAAACCATTCCCCTCTGCTACTGACGCTGGAATTAAATCCTGAGTACAGCTTCCATGACAACTTCGAAAATGTTTATTATGACTTCAACCATGCTGACTACGAGGGAATGAACAACTTTCTCGCCGACGTGGACTGGAACACGACGCTTGCAAACGGGGATGCAAATTTTGCTGCTTCGACTATGTGCTGTATTTTGCTTTACGCCGTCGATCAATTCGTGCCTAAGAAAATCAACCGTAAGCCTCCCAAACCTGCCTGGTCAAATTCTGACCTCAAACACTTGAAACGAGTTAAAAGGGCTGCTTTGAGGAAACACAGCAGATATCGCACCGATTGCACGAGGGCAAACTACGCTCGCGCCAACGACGATTACAAATACCTCAATAACAGCTTGTACAACGCCCATCAGTTTCAATTGCAGAGTCGTCTCAAAACGAACCCGAAAAGCTTCTGGCGGTTTGTGAACGAACAACGGAAAGAAACCGGCTTACCCTCTACTATGACTGATGGCACTCTTGAAGCTGACACTATCGTGGATATCGCCAGCTTGTTCCGTACGCAGTTCAGCAGTGTCTTCTGCGACGAAATTCTGGACGCCGAGAGCCTCGAATCGGCTACTAGCAATGTTCCCCGCATGTCTGTATTTGGCTCTGCTTTCACTATTCATAGTGATATGGTGATTTCAGCCGGGAAGCAGATGAAAACTTCAACTGGATGCGGTCCTGACGGTATTCCTTCAATTGTCCTGAAGCGTTGCCTAAACACGCTTGCTGCGCCCCTAGCTACGGTGTTCAATTTGTCTGTAACTTCCGGCGAGTTTCCTGAATGCTGGAAAGAGTCATTTGTATTCCCAATACACAAGAAGGGATGCAAACGGTCCGTCGCCAACTATCGTGGGATTGCTGCACTAAGCTCTGTATCCAAGCTATTTGAACTAATTGTTCTCCAAAGGCTGGTCAATGACTATTCACAGACTATTTCTCCAGACCAACACGGTTTTGTGCCCAAGCGCTCGACGGCGACCAATCTAACCGTATTTACATCGTTCATCATGCGCGAAATGGAACGCGGTCATCAAGTAGACGCCATTTACACAGATCTCTCTGCGGCCTTCGATAAAATGAACCATCAGATTGCCATTTCTAAATACGGCAATATGGGGGTTCACGATCAGTTGTTGAACTGGCTCCGTTCATACCTGACTGGTAGAACTATGTCCGTGAAGATTGCCGATTACGCCTCATCTAGCTTTCCGGTAACATCCGGCGTTCCTCAAGGTAGCCACCTTGGCCCATTCCTTTTCCTGCTATATATGAACGACGTGAACTTGGTCCTCAAATGCCTGAAATTATCCTACGCGGATGACCTGAAGCTGTACTACGTTATAAAATGTCCGGAAGACGCCCACTTTCTTCAGCAGGAACTGCAAGTGTTTGATAACTGGTGCCGAATCAACAGAATGTCCTTAAATGTATCCAAATGCTCAACTATCTCCTTCGGCCGAAAACGTGCGATGTATCTTCACGACTACATCCTTCGAGGTACGCGCTTGAAACGAGAAACAACGGTCAAGGATCTGGGAGTAATGCTGGACTCCAAACTGTCGTTCAAGGTTCACATTTCGTATATTGTTTCCAAGGCCTCTTCGCAGCTAGGATTTATGTTCCGCTTCGCAAAAAACTTCAAGGACGTTTACTGTCTGAAGGCATTATACTGCTCTTTGGTTCGCCCTTTCTTGGAATACTGTGCCATCGTTTGGTCCCCTTTCTACCAAAACGCAGTCCAGAGGATCGAAGCTGTTCAGCGAAGGTTTATACGCTTTGCTTTGCGACATCTTCGCTGGCAAGACCCTCGCAGATTGCCAAGTTATGAAAGTCGGTGCAAGCTCATCAACCTGGAACTGTTGGAAGGTAGGCGTATGGTAGCCAAAGCGTGTTTCATTGGTGATCTGCTTCAAGGAAATGTTGATTGTTCCGTTCTACTGGATCTCTTGACCATCAACACTCGACGACGAAATCTCCGTTTACAACAGTTCTTCGTGTTCCGGCACTCAAGGACCAACTACGGAAAACACGAACCTGTGCAAAGCATGTGCCGCGTTTTCAACAGCTGCTATAATGTGTTTGATTTTAATGTATCCCGTGATGTTAATAAGCGTTGTTTCCGTATATGTCTTTGTTAAGTTTTGTTAATTTTCGTATGTAATTTAATTTTTTAAAGGGTCATTGGGATGAACATTTTTATCTGTTGACGAAAATAAAATAAAATAAAAAAAACAACCCCGCCATTTGTGGTTTTTTTGGGGGGGGGGGGGGTTTTTTTTGTGCCCTCTACACCAGAATTCATGGAAAACACGTTGCACCCCCCCCCAACGTGAAAGATGATTGCTGGGAATGCTTTGAAGGTCAGGTTCTGGGAAGGATTCAATAGGGCCGCCAATAATGAAGTGACCAGGGGTAAGGGCTCTAGGTCTTGAGGATCTGAGGACACTAGAGGGGGCGTGAGTTTAAGCAGGCTTCCACTTGAGCCAGTGTGGTGAGCATCTCTTCATGGGTGAGCAGAACGTCCATGGTTACCTTTTGAAGTATCTCTTTCGTGGATTTTACGCATGCTTCCCATAGTCCACCGAACGTTGGAGAACGTGCGGGAATGAAGTGAAATTGGATTCCCAGCCGAAAAGATTCCTTTTTGACAGATGATTTGTGTTGCTTGGTGTTGAATTGTTGTACCAGTCTCCTCAGTTCACGATCAGCACCTATGAAATTTGTTTTCATTATCGCAGCATTTGTTGCTTGGGTATCCACGTCTCGCCCAAAATCGTTTAAGTGCTCCAATGAAGGCTTCAGTTGTCAACTTGGTGACTAGCTCAATATGTGCTGCCTTTGTTGGCATGCAAACAAAAACGCATAAGTAGCATTTCACAGGTGCTTGCTTTTGATTGCCCTGGGTATATAAAGGGCCGCAATAATCGATTCCAACGTTGCTAAATACTCGATCTTGGTGCACGCGAACAGTTGGCAGATCTCCCATAATTTGCTCTGCAACCGAAGGCCGGTATCGAAAACAGGTTATGCATGCATGTGTAATAGATCGTGCCTTATTTCGTCCATCTATTGGCCAGTATTTTCTGAGGACAGCAGCAAGTAGATGAGAAGGTCCAGCGTGCATAGTGAACTCGTGCATATCACGAAAAATTATTTCCACCAGGAAATGATTCTTAGGAAGCAGAATAGGTGTTTTCGGCTGTATGAGGTCGTCGCATTTTCAAGTCGACCAACAACTCGAATTATGGCTTCATGAGTCCGTATAAACGGATTAAGTAGACGCAGTGGAGATCGTTTATTAACTGTTACGCCTTGGAACAGCTGTCTATATTCCTCCGTGAATGTTACACGGGACTTTGCAGCCATCAGTTGAATCAGATATTGATCCTGAAGTAGAAACTGCCCGGAAATAGACACATGCTCTATAAGCCCGCAATAAAGCATCGGAAAATCCGTGAAACTCTAAAGATACGATATTGTCTGTCAGAACAAATCGTGGAATTCTTAGCTTCTGAAGACGTGAAAAGTTTTTTATGAAACTGGACCAGCTTTCGTGGAGATCTGCATTAAGTTGATCATCCCAGTTTAAATTTCGTTCCCACAGGCCTTGAATGAACATCTTTGCTGTAACCACCACAGGATCTACCAGTCCAAGTGGGTAAAATAGGCTGGTTGTCTGAGAGAGGACTATGCGTTTAGTATAGTGATCGGCCTGGACAAACTTAGGATTTTTGAAAAGAAATTCATCTGTCGTTGGTTCCCATAGTAACCCCAAAGCTTGAATAGGAGACGATTGATCCAGGTCTAGTATCTTTTCTGTCTCCCAAAGATCTGTTGGTATGTCGCGCATAAGTTCTGTTGAATTTGAAGACCGTTTTCGAAGAGTGAGTCCTGCTGATTCCATTATTCCTTGGAGCTGTTTGATGGCCTTTGCTGCTTCCACAAATGTGTCGAAACCGTACATCAAGTCATCTACATAAAATCCTTTCCGTACTATGGGCGCAGCAACCGGAAAATTTACCTCCTCATATACCGCAAGTTGTTGTAGACAGCGTGTAGCAAGGTACGGTGCAGTGGTGGTTCCGTAAGTCACCGTGGTGAGCTGATATGTTTGAAGTGGTTCCGTAAAAGATTTACGCCAAACAACTTTCTGGTAACGCCGATCGACATTAGCCACAAGTATTTGGCGGAACATTTTCGCCATGTCCGCTTTGATTGCGATTCGCTGCATGCGGAAACGTAATAATGAGGAGACCATATCGTCTTGAACGGTTGGTCCTTTCAACAGAAGGTCATTCAAAGAAAAACCAGAGGTCGATTTACACAAACCGTCAAATACCACCCTCAATTTAGTGGTGGAACTATCTGGTTTAATTACTGCGTGATGTGGTAAATAATAATGTTCACCCAATGCGTCTTCAGTAGCTTCAGCCAACTCCATGTGGCCTAAGCGGATGTATTCATCCATGAAAGCAGTATATTGACCTATCAGGTTGAAATCTTTTTCAAATTTTTTCTCCATAGCAAAAAAAACGTCGAGTTGCAATAGAACGAGAATTACCAATTTGTTTGTGAAGCATTGTCCGACAAAACCCTTCAAACGCAATGTTTCCTTTCGGACCAATAATATTTACAAGCGCCGTGGACAAGAAGACTTGAGCATAAGGAGAGCGGTTAGATCGAGACGTCACAAGTAATTGCAATCTTTGAGGGGTGCCTGACGAGCTGGAAGGGGTCTGATTCATTGTATCGAATGGTGCTAGAGTTACGTTCTTGAGAGGATGAAGATTGTTTATTCGAGTCCCGTTGATTTGGACTTAGCGCTGACCCTTTTGATATGTGTAGGAGACTATTATGCCTTTTATTACAGAATCGACAATTACGTTGTTTGCATTGAGTAGGTGAGTGGTCTTCAACCATACAATTTACAAAAAGACCGTTAGTAGTAATAAGATTCGTACGCTCAGGAATCGACAATCGCTTAAATTTATCGCAATAGTATACTGGGTGTTGTCCATTGCACGCTAAGCAATAGGGTTTCGATGAACATATCGTTGCATGCGCTGCCTTCGGCGAAGGAGACTTCGATTTACGCTGAATATCGACTTCCACAGATTGTAGAATACGATTATGTAAAAACTCGATTAACATCTGGTACGTAGGCATCATCTCCTTTGGATCTGTTTTTCTTTCCCATTCCCATTTATTGGTTTGGTCGAGACGGCACGTTAGCATGTATACCAGTAGCAAGTTCCATCCATCGGTGGGCTCACCTAATTTGCGTAAGACACCCAGATTTTTTTGAAAATCATCCGTGTCCGAATCCGAATCGATCTGTGATTACCTTTAAGGCCACGGAGTCGTTATTTGATGAGAGTGTGATATCATCGATCAATTTGGCGGCTTTACCTTTTACTGAAGCTTTCAAATAATGAAATTTCGGGATGCTTGATAGTTCTGTGTTTTCATGCACCAGAGAGCGAAAAGTATCGTAGAATGAATACCATTTATCTATTTCACCATGGAATTCAGGGAGTGAAATGCTGGGCAACCCAATTATATCACAAGCCGCCACAACATGAAGGTCGGTCGGACGCTTCGTTTTAACAGTGCAAAGTGAAACAAGGGATGCCTTCAATGTAAAGAACAATTTTTCAAATTCCTGGAGATCCTCTTGTACATCTATCTCTGTCTCGTCCTGTTCCGGTTCATTAGTTAAAATTTCCAAAGCTGAAGAGTGCAAGAGACAAGTAAATTTCCTCCATTTTATCTAATCGGACTTGCGCCTCCACTAATTTGGAATTGTTAAAAGTTTCCACAAATGTTTGGATGCGAGTAAGGAAGTCCATTGCACGGTTAGGTTCACTGGGCATATTTGGATTTATAACAAAAAACTCCTCGAGTTACAATAGTAATCGGAAGGGTGTTCGTGGTATGAATACTGACCAACGAACAATAGGCCTTTGATAGAAGGAAAAATGGCGACTTACTTGAGATTCCGTCGACTTACAAGCGTCCAAAATAGTGATCCTTACGATTGGGTTCCTTTGTCCTGATGCCAAGTCTTCCTTGGGCTTTGAGTTGGAGACTAATGTCCAACGAGGGTGAAAGTTTAACCTTGAAACCACGCTTTGCGGTCAACTGAAGGAACGACCATCGATTCTTCATTAGTAGGTCACTTGAATGGATGGTCTATCTCTCGATCGTAGATCAGCGTTGGATTGTCACAGGATTCCGGAATAATTTACATCAATGGTAGTTGCACTGTCGGATGTAGCTCTAGCACCGACCTCATCAGCTAAATGGATGCTAAAGATGAACTCGAAGTCCAGTCTCTCCTGATTTGCACTGCTATAATCCCAGCAGAATGATGTCGAATTGGCGTCGCTCGCAGCTTCTATTGTTGCAAATATGGAGTTATCGCATTCCACACTGCTCCGATAAAGGCATCTAGTTTTGGTTGATAATATCCGGCTCGAAGGATCATGTACGAGCCCAATGCTCGCTTGCCGTGTCTCCGGAGGTGATTTGCTCGGAGTCCCTAAGATGGAGTTTACTGGATTTCAATACGGTAGTCAGATGTGTAAAAAAAAAATGCGGACGTGTATACTCTTCGACTATACGTTTTCAACTCTTGTATATTTCGATTATTGCTTATCACTAGGTACATTCTTATCGCTAATGTTGTGTAAGTGTGGTGAATTTCAAACTCTAGGAAAATATTTTATACGTAGGTAGGCTTGGTAAGTACTGTAAATGTGTTGTGATGGTGATAGGGTTCCTAATATAGTGCAATAACTACAATTCATTTTCTTCCTTTGATTTTTCATTTCAGGTTTTGTATCGCGCTCGTACAACGACAATGTACAATTTTTTGCTATCGCGCGCAAGTATAGGTCGAAAGGCAATTGAAAACGGTATACTGATGTAATTATCACGAACGATTACACAGTTAAAAGATAAACAAAAATAGTCGATAGAAACAGCGAATCAAAACAAACACACAGTGTTGCCAAAACTCTCAAATAACTAAGATTACATATTTTGAAAGATCACACTGAATAGTCAGCGCGTACCAGTTATTTAATTTTGACTTGCTTAGTAGGCCTATCGTGTCTATTGATACAAGATCAAAACATCTATTTGGCGTAGTTGATTTTGTATATAATTAATTTGTGTTGGTAGTACACTTGTTTTGTTGACATTTGCTGCAGTTTCTTACATACTGTGTTATACTATCCTTCATATTTGGCCAGTAATACTTCGTGCGTATTTTTTTTTTTTTTTCAAAAGTCTCGTTACACCAACATGACCTCCCGTGGGAGTGTCGTGATTTTCAGAAATTAATCGCATTAAATCATTTTTGATGGTAATACACGGGTTGTAATACACAGGCTGGTTGATATATCTAAAATCTTCCATACTCAATGTTTCGAAGATTGCATCGTTGCATTGCATTGAGTGGGGCTGTTAAATCAGCGAAATAAGGAATAAATCTCCCATAATAATTACAAAATACGACGAAACGTCTTACTTCGTCTGCATTTTGGGGTTTTGGATAGTTTGAAATTACTGAGTATTTTGAAGTATCGGGTAAAATTCCATATTTTAAAATAGTAGAATAACGGGATGTAATGTAAGCCTAGCTCCTTCATTCGGCCTATGTACCCAATATGTTATTAAATCAGCCATACTCAACAAAATCATGTTGCTATCAGGATTACCGATTAATTCCAAAGCAATTGAGTCATTATTAATCAATTTATCGTTATTCGCATCCGTGCAATGTTCGATTTCCTTAACTTTTTAGATACCATGACTTCGCTGGTTAAGCTGAACAGATAATCTGCATGATCTTCGAATGGACTAAATTTGGCTAAATTGAACCGATTAACGGAGCAATGTACAAAAAATAGTAACACGTTATTAACTAACTATTCACATCCATAAAATAACCAAAATTTACCAAGAAAACCTTAGACTCAATGTTAGGGACATATTATTTTCTATGTACCCAACTATGGCCTGTTGGATTAATAACATAATAAAAATGTTGTTTTTTTTTCAACTTTCATGTATGAGTTTGCGTTTGTATATTTTTCAAATGGCTCAAACAAAGGAAAAAAATCTGTGTAGAGTAAATTATAATGTTTTTATTATCGAATGACCGGTAAATCATATGTGAAAATCACTGAAATGTTTCAAAGTAATTTTAGTTTAGTTTGTTTGTGAAATCATGTGTTGGATAGATTGAATACAGCTGGCAATGCCTTTAATAAAAAAATCAGGGGGAAAAAAACCATACGAAGACTGCATTTAATAGTAAATCTCTTGAATGGGACGAAGTTGCATCCATGAATAGACCCAATTTGGTGTCTATGGACCGACATTACATCCATATCCCTCGAAAGTTTCTGACTAAATAAAATGAGTCGTGTAACTTTTTGTGATGCATACTACCAAACGTCTTTTTAAATGTACCTAAGCAAGTGAAAATCTAGTTCAATATTGCGCACAGCTACCATACTTCATGAGTTATGATAAAAAATGTAATCAATAGTTGCATATTAAGCTGAGTTAAAGGACACATACCCTATGTCCGAGATAAGTTACATCTGTACAGACAAAAATGCATTAAGCAGGATTTAATTTCAAGTTAAATTCTCTAAATTTTTCACAGACTTTTTCCATGTTTTTAGGTGGTGATCTATCGAACATCCATTTACGATAATATCATCCTCATACAGGGTGTCTGCAAACTATCCGTACAGACTTTGTCGGCATGTCTCAAAACAACCCAGCCAATTAAACTAAGCATACCTACATGGTTTAACATCTTGACCCATTGTCTTTATAAGCAGTAAGTTTGGTACAGTTGTGATTTCTAATTAATTCAAAATGAACCCGAATGAGTTGCGCGCAGGAGTAATTGAACTTTTTCAAAAGGAAAAACTGTTTCAGTGAGTGTAAACACCCTGATTATGGCAAAATCTAAAGTGATTGACGCAATAAAACGATACCAACAGCTTGGAACGCTAGATGATCGCGAAGGGAGAGGGAAAAAGCGCACCGTCATGGTAACCGTTTGATAAACCCAATCCAAAAGGAGAGTGGTTCCTCTCCCACGATACTTTTGCCAGTCAAGGTGGCGGATCCGTTCCTGCCTTAACCTACCCCGCAGTGGGATGTTTGGCAAAGGTAACGTCCTTGGTTCGAGTACTACTTTACCCATGCCCTTTCGCTCAATTTTCAATACTTCTACTTCCAACCTACCGTACACTGACGGAATATCTTATCTTTCATTCTAGCAAACATTACTGTTCACTCTTGGTGCCTCATGACGATGAGCGAACATCTCCTTCTACATCATAATCGTTACTCCACGCACGGAGAATACAAAACATAAAAATTAGAGCAAATAAAAGAAAGTTTTAACACCATTTTGTTGCACAGATAATATTCGGACACCCTGTACAGAAATGCACACTGAGGAGGTAATCCACATAAAGCAATGTTCATCATCTTCTGAAAACTGTTTGGAGAAATACTTAGTCCAAATAGAAGTCTACTAAATTCATAGTGTCCATTTGAAGCCGAAAAAGCTGTGAACTTTTTTGATTTTTCATCGAGCTCTATTTGATCAAATCCTGACATTAAGTCCAGAGTCGTAAAATATTTGGCTCTGCCTAATTGATCCAAAATTTAATCAATGCGAGGGAGAGGAAACTTGTCTACCAATATTTTTTTATTAAGTTGCCGAAAATCTACTACCAGACACCATTTCTTGTCTGAAGTGATTGATTTTTTTGGCACCAATAATATTGGAAAATTAAAAGGTGAAACCGAGAGCTTAGTAATGTTTCCGTTAAGAATCTTTTGAATTTGATTGTCGATTTAATTTTTGTGTATTTTGGGAGATGTGAAATTTTTAATACAGACTGGCGTTCTATTTTCCAGTTCTATGTTTTGGTGATAAAAATTATTGCACGACAAAAAGTCACTTTGTAGTGCGAACACATCGTTATATTTTGTACATAGTTTTATGAGTTTCTCTTTTGTATTATTAGTAATATCCTCGAAGTTCAGTTCTGAAATGAGTTTTTCATTTCAAACTTCTTTGTCAATATTACTGAATGCAAAAATGTTAAAATTTCGTAGTGGTACATAATTTCTACTGAAATTGTTGCTTGGTTGTATTGGGGTTTCCGTCGTATTTATTAGTTTGATTGTATGTTCTGACGAATTTACTTTCGAATTCGCCATAAAGACACCTGGCTTGATCTCATTTGAGATCAATACATGGTCTTCTTTTAAATTATTTACACTAACTTGTCTCTACACTTCGCATCGTGGCGGTATGATGAAATTTCGATCGATGTTGTCATTTACAGGAATTTCTATGTGGTTTTCATTAACCCTATAGGTTAATGTCCATGTATTGTAATCTATGACGCATCTGTAAGCAGTAAGAACATTTCTGCATAGTATGCCGTCAGTAGGAATTGGAAAGTTGGAATTAACCAAATGAAATGTATGGTTAATCGTTAATCCATTTCCTAAATTTAGATTAGTGTTGGTAGTTGTTAAGGTTTCTGTTACATTGTTTGTAATTCCCGTTAACTGAATCTTATCGTTTATATTTATAATTTGATTTGAATTAATTTCATTAAATTTTAGTATAGACATATCTGCGCCACTATCAATCATAAGTGAGCATTTTCTATTTGTTAACTGTAAACTTATTGTTATGAAATTAGTAGAAATTACATTTATTGCGTGGATCAGCCTACTTGAGTAACACTGCCTAGAAAATGTTGTTGAGGAATCTGAGAATTCTATTGTCCCATGCTATTGAAATTTTGCTGTTGGTTTGGATGCATTTGTAAGTGTTGTTGGTGAATTAAGTTCGATGAACGTGCTTGGTTTCCTTGGTTTCCCTCAACTACTATTTGCAGAGGGACTGTACAGTTTTCCGTTTGGGCATAAAATACATTATGCCCCTGAACAGTCCATTTTTTATTTGAGTAAATATCTTCTCCCGTTATTGTGATAATTTCCCCGACGATTGTTTCCATAGTTATTGCGGCCTCTGTTGTTGCCTCTACTATTCTGCGTTTGATAATTGTTAACATAGGAATGGTTTTGGTCATAGCGGTTTCGTGAAGAACCATAATTTATATAATAGTTTCTATTATTTCTTCGACCTCGTCCTTTGGTGTTAAAGCTGAGTATTTGACAAGTTTGCTCTGATTGAGATTCGTAAATTTTTTTGATTGCACTTTGAATTGTACCAAACTCATTGGGTTTTAAGATAATTTTTGTTTCTTTTATAAATGCTATTTATTAACGTATCCACTCCTGCCTTAGTAGCCATTTGATTAGCTATTTCAGGTGGAATCTGACTAGCGTTGTTAGTTGTTGCAAATGTGTCTCCACTTCATCGCAGAATTTTTGTTGATGATGTGATGTGATGTGATAGGAAGCCACCGCCAGTGCAGGAAGTTGCCATGGCGTACAGTTCCTCCTAATGGCAAGATCAAACTGTACATACCTGTAATCCTCACTATTCTGTTGTATGAAGGGCCAAACACGGGTGTGTATCCGTAAGCAGAAGCACTTACACGAAACCCACGGAAAGGATAGAGAATCTCCTTCCAACGAAACGCACAACAGAAATGAACAGTAAGCAATACACATTAGTATTTCCGTCTGGTGGTTTGTTAAAAATAGGATTAGCATACTTACTGTGGACTATCGGAAGATAAATAGACCTTCGCTGATCTTGATCTCATGATTTCCATCAAAGAAGGCATAATTGTCATCTATGAATTGGGCCAGATAACCACGAATCCCTCATCCAGCCTACACTTCGTCTGGCACTCTGTATTCCCCCCTTACCCTTTGTTAATGATCGTATGTATGTAACTTACGCAATATAATATAATATGTGTATTTACAAAATATAACTGACAGCCACTGGATTGTTGCCGCAACATAAAAATTGGATATGTATTAATATCTAATAGTCCTGGAAAAGCTGAAAAGCAGAGTAGATCAATCCTTTCAACAACTTCAATGAAAAGATATTTGATTTGATACGAGAACATAATATAAGTATGTACACAATATATCTGACATCCACTGGATTGTTTCTGAAGAAACATAAAAATCAGATATGTATTAATATCCTACTAGTCCTGGAAAAGCTGAAAACAGCATAGATCATTTCAAATATCAATGATAAAATTTCAAAAAAAAAAGATATTAAGACATGTTGTTTTTTTGACAATTTTTTCTATATACTGTTTAAGTTACATTTCAAAGATATCAATTGGAGTGATCGAATTTGATGATTTCTGAAATAAATGGCTTACAAAAGCCTGTATAGTTAAAGCGCTTATAAGAACATGTCAGCATTTTATGAATATAGTAGCTGAAGCTCAGAAGTGAAATTTAAGAGTAAATGTTATGCTGAAATGCTGAAAAACATATTGAGCCCTTGATGCTTGTCATGTTGCTCCAGGCTCTTGCTATAAATGGTTTTTGAATGCAAAGATGATTCCAAAGCGTGCTGAAATTATTAATTAAATAAGAATGAAAAATACTATGATATGAATTACAGGTATGAATACACAATTTGATTTTTAGGTACACGATCTTGAGTCGTACCCCCTCACTTCGCTATTTTTCAAATGACTACATTGCCCAGGCTACGCCAACCAGCGTCTCCATGTTTCAGCTGGCAGTCTTTTGTGATTATATGACTCGTGGAGGCGTAAGGTTGGAACTTGTGAGGACCAAAGATCGGTCGCACCCTCCTTCGAAGTTGTCAACTCACCATTTGAAGCCCAATCGCAGAATTTTTGTTGATCGCCTTTATTTTTTGTGGCCTTCAACTTAGCTAGGATCAAATCCGGTATTTCAACGTTTTTACATGCGCATTTGATAGTGTCAGTAATTTCTATTAGTGTTTGTGGATTTGGTGGTAATGCAGATCGTGCTTTACCACTCACTCTGGTTTTTATAAACTTTATTGCCGTAGCAATGTGTCCTGGGGGTGTTAGTTCACCCAGCAAATTTATCGAATCAATAAACATATCCAGCCCGCTTACTGAACCGTCATAATTTTGTACTAATGCTGTCGCCGTTTTTATATCGAACGGTACAGCCTTAGCTTGAGGATTAGGATTCACCATTTTGCTTTCTCTTTCTTTTTTAGTTTTGAATTAATTATTTCTTTAATTTGAATAAATGTTGTCCTTGAAAGTTTAATAAGGAGGGCTTCAAATGGTGAGTTGACAACTTCGAAGGAGGGTGCGACTGACCTCTAGTGCTCACAAGTTCCTATTTCACGCCTCCACGAGTCATATGATCACAAAAGACTGCAAGCTGAAACATGGAGACGCTGGTTGGCGTAGCCTGGGCAATGTTGTCATTTTGACAATAGCGAAGTGAGGGGGTACGACGGATGATCGTGTACCTATAAATACATTTTATTACCCATACCTGAAAATTAAATCATATTTTTTCCATTCTCATTTAATTAATTTTTTTCAGCATGCTTTGTAATCATCTATGCATTCCAAAACCATTTAAAGGGTGTCCCACATCAGGTTTCACCACGGAAAGAGCGCTGTAGAAAATTATCTAGTTCTAGATCCTTTTCAAACTTTTGGCTTATTTATTTCATTCAACTTCAATACCATAACTGTACGCTGGCACCTTACGCTTAACTTTACTCATTAGGTTCTGTACAACATCTGGCTGCAGCTTCTACTGTACGGAAACCCACTTTTTCTTCATGTCTTCCTCAGATTTGACATCTGGCTGCAGCTTCTACTGTACGGAAACCCACTTTTTCTTCATGTCTTCCTCAGATTTGACCTTCTGTAGACACTCTTTGAGGTAGATCTCCTCGTTTACGGTCCCGGTAGTCACGAACGGCGCACTCTATTTGCCATATGAGCAGATCGCTTGCCAAATCTTGTATTTCTTGGCAAACTTTGAAAGTTTCTGCCTCCTTATTTCCTCCGGAACATCAAACTTGTGTTGGGTGGTGAAGAACAGTAGCCCTGGAAGCTGCCGGAAGTCCGCCTTGACGTAAGTTCATCCATTCTGACCGCATTTCTTCTACCGTTCAATGCTCAGAGTTTCGTAGTAACGTTTAATCACACGACTCACCGTTGACTGCACCCTTCCGAGTTGTTTTCCGATAACCCGATGAGAGAGTTGAGAATTTTCCAGGTGCTTGCGCATAATCAATTAAGACGTTGCTTTTCGGGTGACGCCATTTTTTGCCAATTGTATATGTCATACATTCAGTTTATAAAATGAACTATTTGTCTATCCTGAACGTATTGTTCATCGATGTGATTAAAATATTGCCATTAATAGTCTTTAACGACCTGTTTATGTTAGTTATATAAAAGGGGAAATTACATAAATATTATAAATTCCAGATAATCAGTCCAAAGAATGAATTATTAGATAAGCGTCAATTTTGATTATCCATATGGATTTAAGATGCCTAATAAGTACTTGTTCGTTGAAAATTGTGTAGCTATAGTAAATGAATACTTTGTGTAATTTGGCACCAATTTGTTTGATTTGGCACCAACAATACTAAAATCTGTACACAAACAACTCAGTATGTAATCGGAGACTAAACTGTTTGATTACTATTAGAATAGGCCGTCAAGTACAGTTTTCATTCCGTATCGTGCGCTGAGCCGGTGTAGAAGTGCCGTGTCTCATCACGACATACGTTTATACACGGTGTTCAATAAGTTCGAATACAAGTTTTCATCATTGCGTAGGTATGCGCCATGTACATATTCTGCATTGGTATTGGTGTCAGCTTTAGCTTCATTCATACGCTACCGAATGTGCGCGGTGTTGACATTCTGTTAGTTGTTGTTTGTTTGTTACGCGCGATGAAAGAGTATCGGGACTTCGTAATTAAGCGTTTTTTGAACGGTGAGCGACCCGGCGATATATTCCGGCTGCTGAAATCGCATGGGGTCAAGCGGAACTTTGTCTACACGACCATCAGGCGATACCGGGAGACGTCCTCGACCAATGACCGTGCGAGATCCGGTCGGCCGCGTTCAGCGAGGACGCCACGGGTCATCAAGATCGTGAGGGAGCGAATTCGGCGCAAAAAGAACCGCTCAATCCGGAAAACGGCTGCAGATCTCAACGTTTCCATTGGAACCGCTCACACCATACTCACCAAGGACCTTGGTTTCAGGCCTTACAAAAAACGTAAGGTCCATGGCGTTTCGGAGGCTACCAGCAAAAAGCGGTTGGATCGAGCTAAGAGGATCCTCTCTCGGCACGCTGGTCAGGAGTTTGTTTTTTCGGACGAGAAACTGTTCGTGCTGCAGCAGCCGCACAATGTGCAAAATGACCGGGTGTGGGCGCCATCGAGGGACAGCATTCCTGAATCCAATATAAACATCCCTCGGTTCCAAAGTGCCGCGTCGGTGATGGTTTGGGGGGCAGTATGCAAACGTGGTAAGCTACCCTTGGTGTTTATTGAAAAAAACGTCAAAATCAACGCGGCGTACTACAAAACTGAGGTTTTGGAAAAGGTTGTTGCCCCCAGTCTCCGAAGCCTCTACGGCGATGAGCACTACGTGTTCCAGCAGGACGGTGCACCAGCCCATACGGCAAATGTGGTTCAAGCCTGGTGTCGGGACAATTTAACCGACTTTCTGGACAAAACTTTGTGGCCTCCCAGCTCCCCGGACTTGAATCCTCTCGACTTTTTTGTTTGGTCCTATATGATGGCGAAGCTGAACGAATACAAGGTCAGCACTTTGGATCATTTCAAGACAGTAATTCTCAAAATCTGGGACGAAATGCCCATGCAGTCCGTGCGTGCCGCCTGCGACGCGTTCGAGAAACGTTTGAAGCTCGTTAAGGAGTACAAAGGGGGGTCATTCCAAGAGAAATGTTGTAAACGTTCCTTGTAAACATAGCTTTCAATAACATAAATCCAAAAAATAAAAAAACATGTTTTCATTTTTTTAACAAATTTTGAAAGTGTATCCGAACTTATTGAACACCGTGTATATCAAAGCGGACACCAAAAAAATCCCCGGCCTCGAGTTTTTTGTCCGTACGTCCCGCATGGAGGTTCCGGAAAAGTTCCGGAAGAGAAAGATGGACAAATTTGCGAAGAAGTACCTGTTGTGGCAGGCGATCTGCGAGTGCGGACGGTACAGCAAGCCCACCAAATACACCAGAACTTCATCCGATCGGAAAGTTTTGGGCGATAATGAAGAAGAAGTTTTAGAAAAGCGGAAAAACATTCAAAACCGATGAAGCTTTGAAGAAAAACTGGGAGAAATTGTGTAAGGAAGATGGACAAAGCCTCGCCCAAGATCTCATGAGCAGTGTTAAGAGAAATGTACTAGCATTCAGCTTGGGGAGGACTTGAAACGAGCTTCTGGTTGCTTTAAGAACTCTAAAGTCGCTCGAGAGCTTGTAACTATACTGGATGTAAAGCAACTACATTCAGCATCGTTGCAAGACGAAAAAAAGGTCTATCAACTTTCAGACTCGTTTCGGACTCATCTGATGTAGGTGTTTACACGCACCCGGATCTTCAAAAAGGAAACGTTCCTCTCCGAAAGTGCGCCGTAAGATAACAAAAGTCACCTCCACAAGATTGAAAAATGTTCAGGCTAATGGGGAGCAAATTACAAAACCGCAGGCTCCTATTGCTCCAACTCCTGGATGCAGTAAGGACTTCCCACCATTGCCCAAAAGGAAAAATAATAATAAAAATGCTTCTCCTCAACCTTTCCTAAAGGAACCCAAGTCCGATCGAGGATTGATAGCTTCTTCGGACATTGTGGCATTCATTTTAGACATCTTCAATATTCAAGACCCTCTTAGAAGCTTGTTTCTGCCTTGCTTCCGACATTACAATCATACCTTAAGCAATTGACTGTTTCATGGCCCCTCCTAGCATCGATCATATCTTTCGATGGATAATTCATCGAATCAGGTCGGAGATATGATCACTGTACTACAGTGGAACTGCCGTAGTCTGGTGCCTAAGCTAGACTCGTTCAAGTTTTTAGTTCACAATTCCGATTGTGATATATTTGCTCTTTGTGAAACATGGCTTTCGTCAGAAAATGAACTTAATTTCCACGATTTTAGCATTATACGCCTGGATAGAGATGATTCTTATGGAGGAGTGCTTTTGGGGATCAAAAAGTGCTACAAAATTTCTCTACCAGCTCTTTCAGGCGTTGAAATCGACGCTTGTCAAGTAACTACAAAGAATAAAAACCTTTGCATAGCTCCAATTTACGTTCCTCCCAGAACTTCCATTAGCCGTAGTCAACTCTGGAATTTAGTTTCTATTTTACCGTCCCCAGTATTGATTCTGGGTGACATGAATTCCCATGGTACTGGATGGGGGGACCTATATGATGACAATAGGGCGGCTATTTTTTTATGATTTATGTGACGATTTCAATTTGTCAATTTTGAACACTGGTGAAGCGACACGCATACCTAAACCTCCTGCTCAAGAAAGCAGACTCGACCTATCTTTCTGTTCAAGATCGCTTTCATTGGACTGTCTGTGGAAAGTTCTCAATGATCCCCATGGTAGCGATCACTTACCAATCATTATTTCAATTAAGTGTGGCCCTCAACCTTCAGAACCATCTCGAGTTCCATTCGACCTCACAAGGAACATCGATTGGCAAAAATATGCAACGGCGGTAACAATCGGTACTAAATCCGTCGATACACTTCCACCGTTAGAAGAATATCGATTCCTTGCCGATCTGATCTACAAAAGTTCATTGGAAGCACAAAAAAGAAAAGTTCCAAGTGCACCCTTCAAAAGGAGACCAGCCACACCTGGCTGGGACGATGAATGCACAAAATTGTATTTACAAAAATCTGACGCTTTCAAAGCTTTTCGTAGACACATGACTTCCACTTACTTCGAGGAATATTCAAAGCTTGAAACACAGCTCTAAAAACTTGTCAAAGCAAAAAAAAACGCGGTTATTGGCGAAATTTTCTCGAGGGACTCTCACAAGAAACCTCAATGACCACCCTGTGGAGGGTGGTTCGCAACATGCGTAACCGCTCATCTTCCAACCAATGGATATTCGATTTCGCAAAAAAGGTCTGTCCGGATTGTGTTCCAGCAAAGCATATTTTTCGATAAATGTCTCCAAGCGGTGGCTCTCTGGACAGACCATTCACAATGCTGGAATTCTCTATGGCTCTTCTTTCATCAAACAACTCTTCACCCGGATGCGATATGATAAAATTCAATCTTCTGAAAAATCTCCCAGATACCGCAAAAAGACGCATGCTAGACCTATTTAACACCTTACTACAAAACAACATAGTACCGCCAGAGTGGAGACAGGTCAAAGTAATAGCTGTTTAAAAGCCTGGTAAACCAGCGTCTGAACATAATTCATACCGTCAGATTGCTATGCTTTCGTGCATTTGAAAATTGTTGGAGAAAATGATCCTTCGAAGGCTCGATCACTGGGCCTAATCGAATAACTTGCTATCAAATACACAGTCAATCAAATACTTTGTTCCGTAAGAGCAAAGGAACAAATGATTGTCTAGCGCTGCTTTCCTCAGATATTCAACTGGCCTTTGCGCACAAGGAGCAACTGGCTTCAGTATTCCTGGACATCAAGGGGGCTTTTGATTCAGTTTCCATTGAAATCCTGTCAGATAATCTACAGAGATGTGGACTTCCCGGAATTTTAAATAATTTTTTGTACAATTTGTTGTCAGAAAAGAAAATGATCTTCTCACTTGGAGAACTGACAACTTCCAGAACTAGTTACATGGGCCTGCCCCAAGGCTCATGCCTAAGTCCCCTTCTTTATAACTTTTACGTCAAAGACATTGACAATTGTTTGGCAGAACAATGCACGCTAAGACAACTTGCTGACGACAGTGTGGTTTCTTTAAGAGGCTCACATGCCGTAAACTTGCAAGGACCATTGCAAAATTCCCTAGATAACCTATCTTCTTGGGCTAGGAATCTAGGGATAGAATTCTCACCGCAGAAAACTGAACTGGTAGTGTTTACTCGAAAGCGGTATCCAGCCCAATTGCAGCTTAATATTTTGGGCAGAAACATTACCCAATCGTTATCTTTCAAATACCTTGGGGTCTGGTTTGATTCAAAGTGCACTTGGAATGCCCACATTACGTATTTGAAGCAAAAATGCCAAAAAAGGATCAACTTTCTTCGTTCAATTTGTGGCACATGGTGGGGTGCTCATCCGGGAGACCTCATAACCCTTTATAAAACAACTATTCTCTCTGTTCTAGAGTATGGCTCTTTTTGCTTTCTCTCGGCAAGAAAAAGTCACCTTATAAAATTGGAACGAATTCAATATCGTTGTCTGCGTATTGCTCTTGGCTGTATGCACTCAACGCATAACATGAGTCTCGAAGTTCTGGCAGGAGTAAAACCTCTCCAGAATCGGTTCTGGGAGCTCTCGCTCAGAATATTAATCAAATGTGGAGTGAAAAACGCATTTGTTATAGAAAATTTTGAAGAAATGTTAGGGCTGAACACACAATCTCGATTTATGAGAATTTACCACCACTACATATCGTCGGATATGTGTCTTCCGTGCTATACTCCAGACCGTGCTCACTTCACCTATAGCAGTTCCTCAATTCATTATGATCTTTCCATGAAACAAGCATCTCATGGGATTCCGGATCAACTTCGTTCTATTATTATTCCGCGTATTTTTACTGAAAAGTACCAACACGTCAATTCTGAAAAAAAGGTTTTTCACTGATGGGTCTCGCCTCAATGGATCCACTGGCTTCGGTGTCTTCAATGAAAACTCTAGCGCCTTCCACAAACTTCAGGAACCTTGTTCTGTTTATGTTGCTGAGCTGGCAGCAATCAACTTCGCATTGGGGATGATTTCCAACATGCCCGCAGACCATTACTTCATCTTCTCGGACAGCCTCAGTTCGATTGAGGCCCTTCGGTCGATGAAACCTAGTAAACACTCATCTTATTTCCTTTCAAAACTAAGGGAACAGATGAGTGTGCTGGTCGAAAGATCATATTTGATCACCTTTGTATGGGTCCCTTCACATTGCTCAATCCCAGGCAATGAGAAAGCGGACTCGCTCGCAAAGGTGGGCGCCCAGGAAGGCGATTTGTATGATAGACAAATTTCACACGATGAATTTTACCATTTAGTACGTCAGAGTACCCTTTCGAGTTGGCAAACCGATTGGGACACCGGAAATCTAGGACGGCTGTTACATTCCATCATTCCTATTGTTTCATCGAGGGCGTGGTTTAAGGACCTGCACGTTAGCCGTGATTTCATCCGTGTGATGAGTAGACTTATGTCCAACCATTACCAGTTAGATGCACACCTCTATCGAATTAACCTCGTGGACAGCAATCTTTGCCGGTGTGGAAACGGTTATGATGACATCGATCACGCAGTCTGGCAATGCACGGATAATTACGCCGCCAGAACACGACTTTTGAATACCCTAGAGGCCCAAGGAAGACAACCTTATGTTCCTATAAGAGATGTGTTGGGATCTCGCGATCTGTGCTATATGCAATCGATTTATGTGTTTCTCCAAATGTCTAGTATAAGAATTTAATCTGCTTGTGTTTTTGTTTTTCTTTATTCATTAGTTTGTGTTTGTTTTGTTCCGACATCTTGAGGAGTTTCATCGTCGCCCAATGGTAACCACAACCGGCCGAACACAAAAATGGAGCCCTGACCATTCCGCACCAAGTTATTGTGCTGGCGACAACTATCTGATGAGACTACAGAATCCTATTTCCATGTTCCTCTGTCCAACCCATCCCCAAAAAATGTCACCTATTTTAACCTCGGGTAAACCGCGAGTAAACGGCCCAAGTCCTACTAATCCTAGTATTAAGTCATTACATTATACAAAAAACAATGAATTATCGGCTCCGTAAAGCTAACGCAATTGAGCCTCCCAAATAAATGAACTAGTTAAAAAAAAAAAAAAAAAAAAAAAAAAAAAAAAAAAAAAAAAAAAAAAAAAAAAAAAAAAAAAAAATTATAAAAGCCTCTTTCGTGCCACTTCCACTAGATGGTTGCCAAAATCACTCAAAACAGTTTTATTTGTATTATAATCGTATTAATAAATTTTATTCACTCTCAACAAATTCATTTCGACAAAAATAACTCTGATTGATGAAAAAAATTACACATGTTAAATAAAACGTTAGTATTCTCAAAGTGAAATCTTTAGAGATATACTAGTGCTCAAATTTTAAGTGCCAAATTAAATTCATTGCGTAAATTGCATGAAAAGAGCTGAAAAACTAGGTGCGCCTCCGAAATACGTTGTGCTTACTAAAAATATATTTATAAAAAGTGTAATTCTTCGTTGAAGATAATTTTTTTGCTCAATCACTCTTATTTAATACTTTTTTTTATCCCACATGAACTGCCGTACAACAGTAAGCCGTGTCAAAGAAAATATATCATAATATATGGAAAGTATAAATTTGCATGAAGATTGGAATAAAAATGGCAGCGGCATTGACATTGACATTGATTTTTCATGAGCCATTATTGAAAATGCTGTTTTGTTTTCACGAAAGCCTCCATAAATAAATTATATTTGGAAATGGCATTTATGAAAATAATTTTGAGGGTTAACTGTTTTTTGCAACGCTAATTGGCTAAATTCAAGACCGTTTAGCCAGAAAAGTTTTGACAGTTCAAGCTACATCAAAAGTTAGTCCATAGGAAAAAAGTTCATACGAAAGAATACGGAAAAGCAATGCCGTATACGAGGCGAAACATGCCTCAAGATAATTCCTATTTCGGAGACTGACTGATGTTGTAGTTTTTTCAACGACCTTAATTGATGGGTAGTTGGCAAATGGCTATTCAGAATGCTCAAGAAGTTTTGCTTAATATTTCGCTTAAACGTGCCATTTTTTTCATTTTTCTCAGTTTGTTGCTATGCGAATCAATCTTTGTTTTATTTTATTATGACAACATTGGTAGAGCATCTTATCATAAACTTTATGTAGTACAAAATGCTACAATATATTCTCTATGCTTTTGTCAGAATCCAAATGGCTTAGTGATGGTTTTTGTAATGGTAAAGCGTGCTTATGAAATATTTTATCATGACTCTGTTAAACAAATATGAAGGAGCTATATTATTGAATTACCAAACGGTTGTATGAGGGAATAGAGTTCCTCGTCAATTTTTTTCAAAAGCTAGACTGTTTTAGAATTCACCTTCCTGCTAGAAAAGGTTATAAAAACAATCTTAAGAAAAATAATTAACTATACATCTTTTGCATCACTGAAAGCTGCTTTTAAAGAAAATAGCATGTCGATTGTAATAATAAAACCCTTATAACTTTAAACAAAGGCTAAAAGGCAGTAGGATTGTTACTTGGGATGTCGACCTAATTTGCAAGCAAGGTCACACATTTGTTTGTTTTGGCGTCGAAAATCAAAGAGAAAGTCGATGAAGAGTTTCAGGGACCTGGCGGACAGCGATTTTCCTGTAGCCAACATCTCTAACAACCAAACGTCAAAAATATTTTTTTTATAAAACACGCGGCCCCCCCCCCCCAATAAAAAAACCCCCCAAGCCCCTTATACAAAAAACCCCCGTAATATTTGCCAAACAAAAAGAGAAATTTGATAGTCAATTTCACCATTATTGGGGGTTAGGATGACTATTGCAGTATAGTGATTTTGAACCGACTATGATCATGGTCAAAAAGACAATTAAAAACACACTTTGATTGTTTTTTTGTTGTATTCTCCATATGCGCGGAGTAACGATATCTAATGATGAAATTTGTCAGAAGCATATAATTTCCATCAACACGAGAGGCTCTAGGAGTGGACAGTAATTTATTGCTAGAACTAAGAGAATTGAAGAGAAAGCATTGATAGTTCCGTATAGAGTAACGGCGGGTTATGAAAATTGAAAGA
This sequence comes from Aedes koreicus, assembly GCA_024533555.2. NCBI lineage: Eukaryota > Metazoa > Arthropoda > Insecta > Diptera > Culicidae > Aedes > Aedes koreicus. The sequence goes on along the minus strand of JAHHFK020002709.1, from coordinate 8,590 downwards.
TACAAGTTGAAAACGAGAGGAGGGCATATGAAGTAGTATACAATCGGGCGCATAGTCTTTTACCAAGCTTTTACCAAGAAATTATCGGTCGGTGAAAATAAATAGTCGGCGCATGCCAAAAATAAACCCAACAGCAAGAGATAATTGCTCACCCATGTTAGGCATTGGGAGAAGGAAATAAACAGATCGCTAGAACCAGAACAAAGCAATAGGTAGTATAAGAGCACGATCGGTCGCATACTCTTTTACCAGTCAAGGGGGTATCCTCCCCTTGCCTACCCCGCATCTGGGGTAGCTTGGTAAAAGACTATGCGGCCGATTGTATACTACCTTCATATGCCCTCCGCTCGTTTTCAACTTGTATCTTTCAATTTTCATAACCTGCCGTTACTCTATACGGAACTATCAATGCTTTCTCTTCAATTCCCTAAGTTCTAGCAATAAATTACTGTCCACTCCTAGAGCCTCTCATGTTGATGGAAATTAAAGACTGTATTCGATGAAATTTGGACACACAAAATAGGTCACCAAAATTTTTCCTTGAGCTCGATTCTTTTCAAACTTTCTGGAGTACTACTAAATTCTAAAGTACTACTAAATGGTTAAGTTTTGACATCATTAGTTTATTGAATCTCTTCTCCCAACCCAAATGCCCGCACCTTTGCCTTGACCCCTTTCATAAAATTTTGGGCAATGATACCGACTTGCTTACTTACTTTTAACCACACTTTCTTTAGTTCAAGTTCATTTTCTATCAGTTTTGGAGTTTTAACGAGCTTTGCCTTCATGATTGCCCAAAATTTTTCAATTGGGCGAAGTTCCGGAGTGTTTGGAGGGTTGACGTCTTTTGGTACAAAAACTACATTATTATCTTTGTACCAGTCTAAGACGGGCCGGGCATAGTGGCAAGATGCCAAATCCGGCCAAAACAGTGTCGGGCCATCGTGAGATCTCAAAAAGGGCAAAAGTCGTTTTTGCATGCATTCGTCCTTGTAGATTTGTCCGTTGACGGTCCCAGAGGTGATGAAGGGCTGACTCATTTTGCCACATCCGCAGATCGCTTGCCAGACAAGGAATTTTTTGGCGAATTTCGACAGTTTCTTCTTCCGTACACTCTCCGGAACGGCCAACTTAGAGGTGGCGACGTAGTGTTCCTGCCCTGGCATTTGTTTGGTGTCGGCTTTAATGTTGGTCTCATCGTCCATCACAATGCAGAACGGTTTTGTGAGCCACTCCCTGTACAGTTTTCTTGCACGAGTTTTGGCCACCGAGTTCTGTTTATCGCTCCGGTTCGGTGCCTTCTGGACCTTGTACACATGTAATCCAGAACGTTTCATTGTTTTCTGCACAAAACAAACTGAAACTTTCGCCTTTTTCGCAACATCCCTGATCGAAATGTTGGGATAACGCTTAAATTGGTTCAATACCATCCTGGCCTTCTCCGGATTTGATGTGCCACGTTTTTTACCACTACCATTTTTCCGCTTGGTTGTCTTACGGTCCTTGAACGTTTTGATCACATGAGATACGGTTGAATGTGCGATTCCGAGCTGTTTTCCGATCCATCGATGAGAAGCGTTTGGGTTTTCGAAGTGAGTGCCCAAAATTTGTTGGCGCACTATTTCTTCATTCAAAGCCATCACTGAAATCACTCGACCGATTTTCACGAAACTCACTACACAATTGACACAACACAATGAAATACATTCAGTTAAAATTTCAATAATTTTTACCCACACGCTAAAAAGTTACGAACAATTGCGTGTGTCCAAATTTCATCGAATACAGTCTTTATCTGCTTCTGACAAATTTCATCATTAAAAATAGTTGATCCAACATTTGCCATAATGTCGGAATAGTCCTCGTTACCATCATCATAGTCAAAAATGCCATGAACGTGATGAATTTCACCATTTTCATGGTTATTGTAACCATTATATGCGATAATCATCCTGGCCATGATAGTTTTTTAGTTCCTTGATTATCGAGATTTTCAGCCCTGAGCTGGTTCATCTCCGTCGTAGTCACTCAAATACCTTTTTGGCTATTTTCGTAACTTTTCCGGGGGTGAGATTCGAACTCGTGACTTTGGCGTGAGAGGTATAGATGATAACCGCTACGCCAGGGTCACCCCCATATCCTGACCATGATTTAATTGTCGGTACAACGATGAAATTTTTCTCAGAGTACTGTCAAACGCTATTAAATAGGATAGGGTTGCCAGGTCCCTGAAGAGTATCCACCACTAAGAGTAGGTCCTTTTCTTCACTGATAAAATTCCAATGAAAATATCTATGTTTCCTACACATGTTTTTTTTGCATTTTTTTTTTAAGACCGTGCGTTTCGTAGTTGCTACTCCGTTACTGATCAGAGCTAGTGTAATTGCACAAAGAACCACATAGATGGAGCTTGGGAGTAGCTTTACACGTCCTCACGGTCTTCGGGGAGGGGGGAAGGATGATTAGTTTGACAATCATTCGTTAGAGACCGTGTTTACCTCTGCGTCTCCATGATTGTCAAGTGAAGGATAGTTTTGTGATAGTAAGGCAGGTTATTTTTAGATCATGGATTCACTATGGTAAGTGATGCGATCAATGAAAGCGCAGTAGAGACTGCTTTTTGTTTCATTTTAAATCTAGTGGTGATAGAAAGAGGCAAGTGACAAATAACAAGGAAGGTTACGGGCATGGGATTGAACTCCCGACCATTTGCTCAGTAAGCAGAACGGGCAACCACTGAGCTACCCAGCCACGTCTACATGTTTTTTTTTTGCAATTTGATCAACAAATAATATTTATTTGTAGCCAGACTTACTTCCTATGTGCATACATAAACACTATGTGTTGCCACAAATAATATTCAGTTGACACATAAACCTCATTTGTGTTTATCAGAGTCTCCTGCATATATGTTAACTTATCAACATTAAGTGAAATGTTACATGAATTTTTGCCAATAAATATGTGTGAATTATTTGCCGAGTAATATTATCTATCCAACATCTGCAATTCGTTGGTTGCAATGGACAATGGAAACCATGTTGAAGCTCTCTATACAGAATTTAGCAATGCATTTGATCGCATTGATATACCCATGCTTCTATTCAAACTGCAAAAAATGGGTATTGAGCTAAATTTTCTTAAATGGCTCGAGGCAAGACTTCAAATCCTATTCGAGTTACTTCAGGAGTTCCTCAAGGCTCCCATCTTGGCCCTCTTTTGTTTATACTATTCATAAACGATATTTCCCTCATTTTAAGAAACGTAAAAATTCTTATTTATGCTGACGATTTAAAGATATTTTTAGAAATAAAAAACAAGGAAGATATAAGACTATTCAAAAAAGACGTACTCTTATTTTATGATTGGTGCAAAAAAGCCTTTTGCAGCTAAACGTCCAAAAATGTAAATCAATATCATTTAGTAGAAAGCGAAAGCGGCAGTTGAAAAGTGCGGAAGAATTAAGGATGTAGGTGTTACTTTAGATAAGAAACATTCATTGACCACTATAATACAATAATCAGTAAAGCAAGTAGCATGCTAGGATTTATAAAACGATTTAGTTACAGCTTTCATGACCCATACACAATAAAAACATTATACGTTGCATATGTGAGGTCATTACTTGAGTATTGTAGCGTAGTATGGTCACCTTTTTCAGTCACGCACGAACAACGAATATAATCACTTCAAAAGCAATTTATACTGTTTGCACTTCGAAAATTAGGTTGGACAAGATTTCTTTTACCATCTTATAAAGCTCGTTGTATGCTCATCAACATCCAAACATTAAAAGAGCGTCGAAAATTCGTAATGGTCTCAATTGTAAACGATATAGTTTCGCATCGTATTGATTCTGAAGAACTTTTATCAAAACTTAATTTTTACATTCCAAGTCGACAACTACGAAATCGAAATGCTTTTAAAACAAGCCACCATCGAACAAATTATGCCAAATTTGGGCCTTTAAATCGGATGAAGGCAACATATAGTATGAATTGCGAAAATGTTGACTTTACAACGACAAAATATAAATTGAAGCAATACTTTAATGATATTTGATAAAAATCTGCCCATAAATGTACTAGAATATAAGCCAAATACTGTTAGAAATATATTTATATAGATTTAAGAGTGACAAAACATGTTCTTAAAATATATCAAATCCTTGGGAAATGTGATACATCACTCTTTGCAGCATGCAAAACTTCCTACTTGTTTAATTTTATCGTTTTATTGTTTAATTTAATTGAAATATATAACATTTTTCCACTTTTTGTATTTTCAAATAATAATAATAATTTTAATAATCATAATAATAATAGTTACTATTATCATTACATATCAAACAGGTCTACTTTCCTATACTTTCTGTTTCTTCTTTCCATTTTTTTTTCTCATTATATCTTTACTACCCTGCGCATGCCTCTGGAGCTGCTGCGCAGTTTTCAAAATCTTGCCATGCTTTTGTTTTCCATAATATTTACACATATCTATATATAACATGAAATGAAATTGAATAGAATTCTTGCGGGTGTTTAAGTAGGTATGTATGTATGTATGTATGCATGTCTGTGTGGAGGTTTCAATCCTTTTTCCATTAATTGTGAGTGTTTCAAATGTCTAACTTTTAACTTGCATGCACTAGCACTATATTCATCGTCGTTAGTGGGGCAACCTTTCCCGGAACTGTTGAAAACCTCTCTGAACTGTTTAAGGATTTCTTTTGCTTTGCACCAATAACTGAAGGATTACCGCTTGCGTCCAATCAGAACCAACCACGGTCCGAAGATTTCCGAATTCTGATCCGCGTTTTTGATTTTTTTTTTTGATTCCATATTTTTGGTTTAAATTTTGACAGTTCGAGTTTTATCACAGCGAAAATGGACCGCCCTCTCTTTTTCTGGCGGTCGGTGAGGGAGTTTTCAGTAGAAGAGATATTTCCGACGCCGTTGGTTCTGACTGTGCCGATGAGTTTTGTTTTTGTTTTTTCTTTCGTATCCCTTGAGTAGTTACGAGTAGGTTTGATTGCATAACTTTCCTCGTTTCGTTTTAACTTGTTTTGTTTAAATTCTGTACGCAGTTAGGAAAGCGATTAAAATGATGTATAAGATAATAGTTGGGCTTGATAGCGTAGCAGTAGTAATTAGCGGTAGTAGTACGTGTTTACCCTTCGTGTTTACTAATTAAGTCTTAGGTAGGAAATTTGATTGGTTTTTAGAAAAATATACGTCTGCATAAAATCTGGCTTCCATTTCCCGTTGCGTTGATGTAATAATTCATACCTTGTTACCTTTTTTTTTTAGTTTGGAATGTTTATTTTCACTTTTGTTCAATCAGCGCCGTTATCTGTATGTTTGTTTTTTTTTTTTTATCTTGGTATGTGTATCAAAAATAAATGTGATTTCACCGTCTCTGTACAGCGGGGGTTTGTTTAAGGATTTTTGTTTTTTGCTTATCAATAGGGTTTTCCTGTAGTAAAGCTTCAAATTGGCGATTTGCCTAGAATCAAATCACTCTTGAGCAACAACCATCGATGGATTCTATTTATTTTTTATTATTTTTCTTCGCTCAAACATAACTAATGCGTTTTTAATATCTGTGACACTGATGTAAAGTTGCTTTGGACGGCCTTTTAATCATTTCCATTGTTGTGTGTGTTTGACGTTTGTCGTTGATTTGCGTCGTAACGATTTGCGTTTGCTTTTATTTTGACATAAAGGGAAGGGGGAATACTTTTGCGTTTTTTTTTCTGTGAGTTAAAAGATGTCCGAGCGATAGGAATAATTCGTTTTGCGGAACCGTATCTGCATCTATTTGATTTCATTCGAATAAGCTTCATTTCACTGGGGTTGAACGATCGACGTTTACACTAAATGTTTAGTTGCGGTCGGCTTTTTTTCCTATCCTTTGCAGAAATCCACACATCAGAGTAACCGGAGATTGAATTTCAACTGACAGAGATTTTTCATTAGGGTCCAACGAACAAACGTAAACAATGCCTTCTTCCGTAAATTTCTCGTGATTTAACGTGTCTACCCGCGTGAGCAACCAATTCTATGGGATAGGAGAACTGTTCCGCTTCGAAATGGTCGTGGTGGACTACCCAGGTAACCAATAAGCATGAGCATATGCAGTAAATCAACCCTAAATCTGCATTTCAATTGCTACGAGCATTATATTAGGATTATAAAACATCTTGAATGCTATCTGTAGTAAAGTTGGATTTCAAAGGCTATTTAAATGCTTTTAGCCTGAAGTAAGCGTTTCGGATGCAAAATAGCATTGATGAAGAATTATCATACCATTGCAATAAAGCAGCCGTATATTGGGTCAAAAGTGGCGTTTATGCTGCATTTAAGGCGACTTAATTGCTTGATAGGCGGCCGTAAAGACGCTTTTCGGGACGAATGACCCTTAGGGTTAAAGTCCCGCCAAAAACAATAAAAAAGAAGAAGACGTAAAGACGCTTTGGAACTGCTTATTGGTTACCTGGATAGTGAGAGGCTTGTTTTCAATTCGCGGAAGAACCATTGTTTGCGTTTTTTAGTTAGGTCGTAATGAAAAATCTTTTTCGATATACCACAGGGGGTGCGAAACATCTAAATCTCAATCTTAGACGTGTGAAAAATCTCATGCCAGCGGATCAATCTTTGAAAAAATCTAGTTCCATCGCTTTCATTTAATGATGAAATTTTGTCAGAAGCAGATAATTTCCCATCAACATGAGAGGCTCTAGGAGTGGACAGTAATTTATTGCTAGAGCTAAAAGAACTCCTAGAGCCTCTCATGTTGATGGGGAATTATCGGCTTCTGACAAAATTTCATCATATGATATCGCTACTCCGCGCATTGGGAGAATACAACAAAACAACAATCAAAGCTTTCATTTAATTACATCACTCTCCATCATTTAGCAGGAAATCCTGCTCATCAGTCATCAATAATCAATCTTCTTTCTATTTACTAAGCGTGCGCACATCTCATAACAGAGGATTAATAAATTCGCTGCATCTCAGATGGAGTCACACCCCTTCATATAACAGCACAAAAGAATTTGTTTACAGCAGTATCTTAGAGTACCGCTAGTGAAAACGTTCCTTCTGCATCTACACGCAAAAAAAAAACCGCAGTAGAAACTACCATTTCGAGGGTTAAATTAAGCGCAAACACCAACAATTTTCACCTGACTATAAATGCGTTTGATTTTACCATGCCTGCGATTAGATCAACCATGGTGCGATTGATATCAATATGAGGTCTGTCAAATGTACCACAAATGATGAAAGTTTTACCATAAACGTAGTAAATTTAACTGAAATTTCATGGTAGTTTTGAAGATAGGCATAGTCAGGTATAATGGTAGTTTATACTACAAGATGTCTTCCTGTGTAGTTTTCAGTGGAAATAATATGTTACACTCTGAAAAAAATTCTATCATTATACCGACTGTTAAATCATGGTCAGGATGACTATCACATATAGTGGCTACAATAACCATGAAAATGGTCGAATTCACCACGTTCATGGCGTTCTTGACTATGCTCAAGGTAACAAAGACTATTCCGACATTATGGCAAATGTTGGATCAACTATTTTTAATGGTCGTTTTGACCATGATCATAGTCGGTTCAAAATCACTATATTGCAATAGTCATCCTAATCCCCAATAATGGTAAACTTCACGATCAAATTTGTCTCTGTGCAAGCTTAGAAAAAAGTACCCAAAGGCAAAGGAGCAGTAAACTGTAGGAAGCCAACTTTGGGTATAATTATGTTTACCGTAGGGTACAAATTACTTACTTTTGGATAGAATCTTAATGCCGATTTCGGCTGTGCGGATCTCCGGTAAAAAATCGACGAAGATTTTTCATTAGGGCCTAACTGACAAACGTAAACAAAGGCTTCTTCCGTAAATTTCTCGTGGCACAAAGGTTACCCATGTAAGCTATAGACACTCAAGTAATAGACCGGCCAACGTGAATCTGGCACAGTTGATGTATCCAAAACAACTGTCAAATCGTATGGAAAATGTTCGTTTTGGATACAACATGGCGGCACGTTGGCAGGTCTATTACTTGAGTGTCTATATAGCCAGATCAAATTTTGATACCCGATTCAGTTTGGAACTGAATCAAACACGAATTCCCTAGAAGTGTGACGGCTGTCACCATCAATTTCCAATAAATCCATCAAAACTCTTCAAAAATCGAACAAAATATAGGGCTCAAAGCATTGTAAGCTCTGTCCCGGCAATGAGTAGGATCACCCACCCAAATCAAGGACATCATCGTAAAGGAGAAATTTTCCTCTTGTTAATTTGTGTGGGTGGCCACACAAGACCTGATTCGAAAAAGGATTTTGGGCTAAATTGTTGTGTTAGGTAATCCAAGAACTCCCTGAAGTTGAGGTCCTGGGATCGACAAGCATAATCAGATATATGTTGGTAGTTCATGGATTCGGTTCATATTCCTAGAGTTGAAAACAGTATTCGGTTGAATTATGTTTTTATTTTATTTATCCGAGTTAAATAAAATATGTTGTAGAATAGGTGTCCTTTGCTCCACAGAGTGGAGGAGTGGTTTCTGCG
>JAHHFK020002708.1:0-37626 GCA_024533555.2 Aedes koreicus | reverse complement strand
TACCAGTTCGAAACTGGTTTTACTGCCGAAACCGGGGAAGCCACCAGGGGACCCAGCATCGTATAGACCCATATGTTTGTTGGACACCCTCGGAAAGCTACTGGAAAGGATCATCCTCAACAGGCTCACACAGTGCACGGAGAGCGAGAGTGGTCTATCGAGGAGGCAATTCGGATTCCGAAAGGGAGTCTCAACGGCGGATGCAATCCGGACAGTCGTGTATAGTGCAAAGAAGGCATCCACACAGAAGAGGAGAGGAAATCGACTTTGCGCCGTAGTAACAATCGACGTGAAAAACGCTTTCAATAGTGCTAGCTGGGAGGTTATCGCCGTAGCACTGCATAGGATGCGTGTTCCCAGCTACTTGTGCAGGATGCTTAAAAGTTACTTCCAGAACAGAGTCCTGGTGTACGAAACGGAAATGGGCCAAAAATCAATCATGATTACGACGGGGGTGCCACAAGGTTCCATTCTAGGTCCAACGCACTGGAACGCGATGTACGATGGAATATTAACGCTGCAGCTGCCCAGTGGAGTTGAAATCGTTGGATTCGCTGATGATGTCGTGGTCACTATAACTGGAGGCACTGGATACCATTGAAGCGTGGATGATAGGAGCAAAACTGCAGCTGGCCCATCATAAGACGGAGGTAGTGCTAGTGAGCAACCGGAAAGCCGTTCAACTAGTAAACATCAACGTCGGAGAACACGAAATCGCATCAAAGCGCTTGCTGAAGCACCTGGGGGTAATGGTTGACGACCGTTTAAATTTCAACGCACATGTCGATTACGCCTGCGAAAAGGCGTCCAAGGCTGTCAACGCGATAGCAAGGATTATGCCAAACGTCGGCGGGCCGAGGAGCAGCAAGAGACGCCTTCAGGCAAGCGTTGCAACCTAAACTCTGAGGTATGGAGTTCCGGCCTGGGCCGCAGCGCTGAAAACAAAGCGTAACCGGGATAAACTGAACAGAGTATTCCGACTCATGGCTATGCGACCCGCAAACGCCTACCGAACGATTTCATCGGAGGCAGTATGCGTCATCGCTGGGATGATGCCCATTTGCATCACCCTGGTTGAGGATGTGGAATGCTATCAGAGGCGGAATACAAGGAACGTGAAACCCGCTGACTCCGGGAGTTCAATGATATCACGTACCAACTTTTGACCATCGTCTAGGGTATCCACACCAGCGAGCAAGTCATCGACGTAAAAATCCTTGGACGCTACAGGATGCGTAGCTTCTCCATCTTCTGCAAGTCGTTGTAGACATTTTGTGGCTAGGTATGGCGCTTACGAGGTAGAGTACCTAACAGTAGTCAACTCGTACTTACGAAATGGTTCGGATGTCTTGTGCCTCCACTTTATACTCTGCAACGGACAATCCTTATCTTGAACTCTGATCATTCGGTACATCTTGGTGATATCGGCTTTGACAGCGATGCGATGCGAACGAAAACGAAGATAAATGTTTATCGTCCTGCACGACCGGACCCATCATCAGGGCATCATTCAACGAAACTCCAGTCGATGTCTTACAGGAAGCGTCGAAAACCGCTCGTAGCTTCGTGGTTGTGCTGTCCGGTTTGAAAACAGCGTAATGTGGTAGATAATACCGAGTGACTCCTACCCTTTCACCCTCCTCAGTGACTTTTCTCATGTGTCCAAGTTGGTGGTATTCACGGATGAACTCTGCATACATTGCCTTCAGTTCCAGATTTACAGCAATGCGTCGTTCCATTCCCATTAGTCGTTTGATTGTTGAAAACTCTGACTGGCCTAACTTCTTCTGAGTAGATCCGTTCCAACACCCAGGTTGCTCGCGTTTTGGTTCCACTGAAGGGTTCGCGACACTGCTTACCTTGTACAAAGGGATCTCAGAATCGAATGGGCTTCGGTTTCACGCTGATTACTCCCACCATGTGTGCTGCACCATTACTGGCCATTGCCTGGTCGTTGAAAAGACCAAGCCGATGATGCCACACTTCTTGACGACCAGCGAACAGCACCGAAATTCCAGCATTTGCCAATCGTTTAACAGACACCAGGTTGTCCCGTAGGTTGGGTTAGATAGCAACCGAACACCTTTGTTGCTGCAACCATCAATCACGACCTTTGTTATCGCCACAAGGGTTTCACCGTCCTTGGTAACTTGAATGACAATCGACTCAGCCAGTCTTGAAAACAACGAAAATACCCTGGCATCATTAAGTAAATGATCCAGAGTCAAACTTGAAGGTCCGCTTTCCACAGTGCTAACAGCACTGCTTCCTGAAGTTACGTTGGCCTCGCCGTTGGTCCTTTGGCGACAATCGCTCTGCAAATGTCCCGTCCGGCCGAATTTGTGGCGCTTGCCCATGAACGTTTTCGATTTAACTTCACCTTTTTCGCCAATGAACGCCATTGACTTCTCCGCCACATCTTGCTGTCAGTCTCGCTGCATCACCTCTTCTGCCAAAAAGCGTTGCTTCACGGTGTCAAATTTCAAATCTTTTTCGCCTAGGTTCTCGAATGCCGTGATTAAGGACAAACGGGATCACTTCGAAATTTTCTGAGTACAAACCTCAAATACAATCAGGACTTCAGGCGTGATTTTTTTAAGAATCGTTTGCTCCACTCGAGCAACCATTGGTTAGAAGTTTGAGCGTTGTTTGTTTTGTTTTGTTTGTGATTTTTAGTCTCAAAAATCATGAGGTGATAATTACGCCAACCTAAAAATCATATGGAAAACGGACTCCTCCAGTTTCACCTTAACGGATCATAAGGTCCCGGTAGGATTCCGAACTGCGCCAATCGTCTAATGTGCTTCTTAACCAGGTTCTGCGTCGCCAGAGACTTCTTGGCAAAGGAATTTCGGAGAGCTTGCCACATTTGCTTTGCAGTCCCGAACGATCAACAGTGACTTTGCTTTCCTGTCTGCTTCGTCGAATTTCGTCCTCTCCGCGGACTGCGCATTCGCCGGCGTGGAAATTATCCGAACCAACGCCCGTGGAATTCAGAACCTCTGCTGAACTTGGATATCCCGTTCACGGAATCCTCTGACCCATAACCTCCTGAGTGGACTAGATTGAAGAAGATTCTCCAGAAGCTTGAAAAGAAAGACGCCTGGTCTTGACGAGCGAAAACTTTGAACTTCTCGTTTATTGGGAATTAACAGACTAGGTTGCTAAAGGGCGATACGGTCAAAATTTGGTCAATATCAACTTGACGTATTTCTTTCAATTTTGCATTTAAAAAACCTGAACACCCCTCATTTTGAAGGTGTGTGTGTGTAAAATGTTGCTCCTATTTTGATTTTGGAATTCACTCTTCAGTTGTCAAAATGCCGTCCAAGCAAGAAGAGCAGCGTATCAAAATTTTGCTCGCGCATCGCGAAAATCCGAGCTACTCGCACGCAAAGTTGGCAAAATCGCTAAAAGTTGCCAAATCAACCGTTACAGATGTAATTAAAGTGTTTGGGGAACGTTTGTCGACAGCCAGGACGTCTGGATCGGGGGGGAAATCGAAAACCGGAAGCCGCTGAGACGACAAAGAGAGTTGCCGGTAGTTTCAAGCGAAACCCTAACCTATCTCTCCGAGATGCCGCAAATAAGCTGGGTGTATCGTCTACAACCGTGCATCGAGCCAAAAAACGAGCCGGACTATCGACTTACAAGAAGGTAGTGACTCCAAATCGCGATGATAAACAAAATACGACGGCCAAAGCGCGATCCCGGAGGCTGTACACGACAATGCTGACGAAGTTTGACTGCGTGGTAATGGACGACGAAACCTACGTCAAAGCCGACTACAAGCAGCTTCCGGAAGAGGAGTTTTATACGGCAAAAGGAAGGGGAAAGGTAGCAGATATTTTCAAGCACACGAAACTGTCAAAGTTCGCAAAGAAATATCTGGTTTGGCAAGCCATCTGTACCTGTGGCTTGAAAAGCAGCATTTTCATAGCTTCCGGGACTGTCAACCAAGAAATTTACGTGAAAGAGTGTTTGAATAAACATCTGCTGCCTTTCCTGAAGAAACACGGTTGTTCCGTACTGTTTTGGCCGGATTTGGCATCTTGCCATTACGGTAAAAAAGCCATGGAGTGGTACGCCGCCAACAACGTGCAGGTGGTTCCCAAGGACAAGAACCCTCCCAACACGCCAGAGCTCCGCCCAATTGAGAAATACTGGGCTATTGTCAAGCGGAACCTAAAGAAGACCAAAAAAACTGCTAAGGACGAGCAGCAGTTCAAGGAAAACTGGCTTTCTGCGGCGAAGAAGGTGGACAAGGTGGCTGTACAAAATTTGATGGCAGGGGTCAAGCGTAAGGCCCGGCAATTCGGATTTGGAAAAGCGGAAGCCTAACTGAATATTTTTCCTGAATTTTATACTAATTGAACTTGAAAAAGAAATTTAATTTGATTTTTTAAATAAACGATTTCACCGATTTACACGCGTTTTCCCTTGACCAAATTTTGACCGTATCACCCTTTAGGGGCTTAGGATTGGTAGTACTTTTTCAAAAACATAAGGTTGCTTAGACTGGTTGTCACTCATACAAATCAACAGATCAGTGCCGGTAAAAATCAATTCATCTGCTCTCAAATGAGCTGAAAATGAAGACAACTTTAACGGACAAGACCAATTATCTGCGTGAATTTGAAATTTGAATTGACATTATTTTCTTATCCAGAGCAACCGCTGTATTTCGAAGTAATTATTTGATTTTGTTCATTCGTCGATGGATGTTCATTATCGCCAGTTCTGTTGTCAATATCAGTATTCAATTTCATCAAGGTGGGGATGATTTTGAGTATCAAATGAAGAAACAATACTTGTTTCTTTTGATGTAGAACATGATGTGTAATTTTCCAGACTCAAATCTATAGGTTAAAATTACCAGAAGTTGTAATTACGATAATAGAGGGCAGTAATTGACATTATTCAAAATAATCATTTTTGGTTCAATTAAATATGACTTTTGATTTTTGATGATCACTTGCGGTTTTAACAAAGCTGCCCTGAAAACTCTAACTCTAATTTTCAGTAAAAGTAAATTGATTTGTTCATTGCCTTTGATTTTGACATCTGAGATTTTCAATACAAATTAAATTCATCTACACTGACTCTAAATGCTTTTCATTGCATATGATTGCAAGTGATAAAAAAAAATGAGTGGGGTCCTGTATAACACCCGACCGGTTGACGTAGACTACGTTAAACCATTTGATTAGTTTTTTTTAGTTTCGTAACGGAACATTGCAACGTAGGTACTGTCTCCGAGGATCGGTACATGGTCGTTTTGGAGGGTTTTCTGTTTGTTCGATTTCACCGCGCTTTACAAATTAGCGCATACGGTTGGCATCAAACCGATTAGGCATCGTACTTATTCTCACTTTAAGTTTCTCAAAACTTATTTTTATCAAGAAGTAAAACTCTTATCCAACGCGAATTGTTAACACAAAAGAATAACTATTCGTAACAGTACTAATTGGAATGTGCAAAGAATTTTACTACGGAATATCATGTTCGAGAATTAAAACGTTGTCCTTAATAGGGAGATTCTTGATACTTGCAGGAACGCAACATTCCTTACAATTTTTCAACACCGATTGATGAATACGTACGCGAAATATATTCATCTTTTATTTGTAAAATTGCGCACAATGCTCAAGGTATGCAACGAAGAGAAAACTAAACTTGTTAAAGCCACCGCTGTCTGCCATTTGGTAAGTTGTTAGATAACTTCAAATTAAACAAACTCTCAAAATTGGATCGTTCGCCCTGAAAAGGACGGATTTGAAATATTCCGCATTAGAATTGAAACTTTCTCGGTCTTTTAACGAAGGAGGTTATCTGCCATGCAGGAATGGGCGATGTCGATGCGATTTTTGCAGAATCGATATTGTTTCCTCGATAAATCGCTTTTTTTCATCCGATCTTTTCTGATCGATATTTGACAACATCGATTTTTTGAAAGATGTTTTATAATTTTTAATTTTTTTCACAATATAAAATGCAAGAAGTTGCTGTAAATAATCAAATTACCGAAAATCTAAAATAATTATGTTTCTATATCACATGTCTATATCTAAGTGGATACCATCTTCAGAATTGTCTCATGTTTCCTGTCGTTATCTTTTTTTGCTAGTTTTTTGATCTCTCATTCTTTTGTTAAAAGACAATTTTTGAGTTTGTAGGATAATTCTAGGGTTTTTTTTTTCATTAGGGTGAATCTACAAATGAGAGATTCTCTCCGGCCTCCCCGAATAAACAAGTATTTTAAAGGTATCATACCATTTATCGTTTCATAATCATTCAAGTTATCTCCCAAGAATTATAAACTGAAGATATAGTGTATCATATCGATGATATATGTTATGGTAAATCAAGATCTTACCATAACACTAATAGGTTGTTAAGTATCGTTACCATACAAAAAATGACTTTTTCTCGAACAAAATTTCTGGTGTATTATACAGTAAATAATTTGTGAATAATGTTTTTTTCTGCAGTTTTACTTTAGGTGGTATCGTTCAATGCTGGTTATATCATAACATATTTTATTCAACCATTACGATATACGTTAACATAATTTAATAATAAATACAATATAAAAAGATAATAGATATCGTTACAGTATAGTAATATTATATGAGAATTTCAATCATGATGATAACTGCTACAATCATGATATAATAATGAATAATACTTTTCCCGTTTTTTTTTCTCCCAATCCAAGTAAATAAAAACACACCTTTGATGTTGACATTTGTTTTATTAAAAGCTTTTCGTTGTGAAAAATGCATAGAAATTGAGGGGATATAATAAAAAATACTAGTAAATTTAAAACAAAGCAAAGGTAATCCAGTAAAAAAAACACCTTGATTTATGGAACTTTAAGTAAACTAGGATATACTAGAAATACTATATTAAGAGATCAGTGGACTCAAAAACCGTAAAAATGGCACTCGGATCCATGCATATGATTGGACCCGCTTTGGACAGATCGATTAGATTCCAAACAGTGTCACCACTGATCTCTTATTATAGTATTTCTAGGATATATTTAATTGCGACTCGTTTTTTTGAGGTTTGAAATTTTTTGAGCAATGTAGCGTTTCACTGTTTTTTTCAGCTGATGCTGATCTCACTGTAGCCGCGTTTTCGGGGCCTACCCGCATTGCGGTCCTCTGAGCAACTTTGTCTGTGGATAAATAGGAGAGAAACAATTTATTTATTTTTTGAACAATCAATCCAATCATGATATGTATAGTAGCTTGTGATTCTGCTAAACTATTATCAGGAGTATTTTTCGTGGTTTGTGAGGTGAGACTACTCGTTGTCATTCAAAATGTGACAACTGTTGGTTCGGATGGGGAGATGACATTCCGTTAGGTTATTTTTCCCCGTAAGAGACAACGAGTCGCATTACCTCAAACAACCCGTAGAATAGGTCAACAACAATAAGTACTTACTAAGATAAACTCGAGAATAGCCGAATCTATCTTCTCAGTCCGCGGATACAGTGTAGAGCCATCCGGACCTTTGGAATTCACGAATCGATGGGATGGTTCTTCAACCGATCCGTTCCAAATATATGAATTAACAGTAGACCAACAAACATGCTGTCGGACGCAGATCTGGCACTTAACTCTTCCAGTTGCTCAACAGAAATATTGATGTCCGTCTCAGTAGTGAACTTTGCCTGAAAAATTGTAAAAATAGAAGGATAATTTCTGATTTTCTTAAGATCTAGTACTGACTTACCATAGGAATCTTCTGTTTGTCTTTCACCGCGTGTAGTTCTTTGGCCAACCGGAGCGCCAAATCATCCGATGTTGTTTTGTCTTCCTCAAGCTTTGCAATTTTCTTCCGTGCTCTTTTTAGTTGGTCAAACAGACGTTGCTTTTCAGCATTAAATTTTTCACACCTGGATTTCCAGTCGATTTCTCCATATCCCTTTTGTGTTTGTTTTCGATCCAATCCTGATCCATCCCGGTGTGTTTCTATAGCAGCACTAGGTTCCAGAACCGTTTGGCTGTGTGCATCATTGATTTCTTCTTGCGGTAGTTCCAGCTCTCGTTCATCGTGAACTTCTGCTTGCAGTTCATTTGATCCGTGATTCGAAGAAACTCCCGAGCTGTGACATGGCTCTACCACATCGCCATGATTAGGGTCATCAAATTCGCAAATTGGCATGCTCAAATTCAGAGGTGCATCGGGGTCTGCTGCAAATGAATTTTGAGTTTCTTGAAATCCCAGGGGATCTTGTGATTCAAAACCTTGTGTGTCGTTTGGAGTATTTGGCTCCACAGAAACAAAATTAATGCTGTGACTTGCATTTTCCAGGCCGATCAAATCCTGCAACTAGAAAAGTAAGCCTTTGTTTTTATTTCTTAGTGAAAAGTTTAGTAAAAATAGATACAATACCAGCTGCATCCAACAACTTCTCGAGTAATTCGTGATAAAAGCAAATTGTAAACAATGAAGTTGTAGAAGAACAAGAAGGCTCATGAGCGTTTGTTCACATATCCCGACAGCTTATTCAAAACGATATATCTAATTTTGTAAACAAGAAGGAGAAGTAAGATACAAAAATAATTTTCTCAAAACTGTCAGCCCCTCATTTAAATTTATTAGCAGATAAATTTTTGTTTGACCACGTAAACGAAGGCTTTCGCAGCCAATTCCTCTTGGACAAAAGGTCACAAATACTTCCGATAAATTACTAGACAAAGTGTTTGTTTACAAAAGCCCTAATCAAATGTTGGCGCTGACATGTCCCATCAAAACGAATCGATATTGCCAAGACACGATACAGGCATGACAGAACGAATCAATTAGCTCTTTCACACTTGCTTCGTATCCATCACGATGCGCACATATGTATGAAAGTGATAGAAATAACAAATTGATGCATTCATCCTGACCATATATTCATCACACCGATACTGAAATCCATGAGAGCTTCAGTGAAATCCTTAATCAATGCCACCCCCCCCCCCCCCCCCCCCCCCTGGCAATTTTAAAATACAACAATGTGAATAGATCAGCGGTACAGAATTCCTCGTTCTGATCTAAAATAACAAAATCTAAATTTTTGAATCAAATCGATTTTAGATCAGAGTATTCTTTTGGCATCTCTAATCCTGATGGATATTTTGATCTAAAATCAATCGGATTTAAAAATTTATATCTTCTAAATTAGGATCAAAATATTATCGTCGCAGCTGAAAATCGGAATAACCCGATTTTAGTCTTGTTCTGTACGACTGCGTGGTGGCACATCTAGTGCTCTGTACAGCGCATTCGATGTATTACACAGCGCACTAGATGCGACACTTTGTCAGATGTCGGAAAAGCAATGAAATTGATTTTTGTGAGTGATTTTCTGGTTTTCAACTGCAACCAGAGTAAAATTTAATAAGTCCTGTACCGCTGATCGATTCAGTTCAAACTATTTGCAAAACAGTAAATGGCAACCCGGTCCAACGAAACGTCATCTATATGTTTATTTCCTTCATACCAGCTGATAAGGATAACAAAGCATCCGGTTCCAGAATGCCGCAAGCAGCGCAAAGCATATCACCGATATTGAAAATATCACCCAGAAAGTGAAGGTACTTAAGACACCTGTTGCAGCTGCCTTGTATCGGTTAGATCAGGAAATCGAGCGCTACGTCAACGATCTATCCAAGGCCTAGACAAGAACATCGAACCATCGTAACGATGGCAAATTTTTGCAGTATGCTCATCAAGAGGAGGTGAAAGGATGTTCGAGATTAGGCCAAAGATATGGTCGATGCTAATAGTAAGTATTATAGAAAAGTGAATCATTCATGTAAGACAATCAAGATTCCATTGGCCTCACACCATCACGACAGAGTGCAACTTGAAATGTAACATCTTCAATTAACATGGGGCTGCTGATGCCGAGAGCTAGTAATGCTGAGTTCGGACAACAGGTAGAATTTTGTAGTTTGTTGATAACCGAACACGTTTGAGTTTTCGCACGCTCATCAGTTCATACAAACAAAAATGCCATGTCACTGATACAGGTAAACCCGGGCAATGATCCAAACACAACACGTACTACGTTATGGGAACTGCTCTGGTCAATCTGGTCCAGAGGAACCATAACCGAACGTAGGATGCATAATCATCAATTACACTGCGGATGGTACTTTCACACAGGTCATTGAAAAGGTAATAAAGGGTGCCTGTTATTATTTAGTGGAATACAACGGATGAGTTCTCGCCAGTATCAATTCTAGGGTTTTTTTTTTCATTAGGGCGAATCTACAATTGAGAGATTCTCTTCGGGCTCGCTCTCTTTCATTCATTACATCGCCATTATAAAACTTCCGAGGGATTCTTTAGTACAGATCGAAACAAAACAGTGCTGGCTAGCATACTCAACAAATAGGAGAATGAAAAACGTAAAGGTATATGAATGAAAGAGAGGGAGCCCGGAGAGAATCTCTCAATTGTAGATTCGCCCTAATGAAAAAAAAACCCTAGAATTAGAAAAAAAAATTGGTTTTACGTATGTAACAGTTTTTCAATTTTCTATCGACTGCTTTATAATATGCTTCTTTAAAAAAAACGTTCATATGCCGTTGTAATGAAATGACCTTGTTAACTTGTTCTTGAACACTCTGCAAAATAAACTTTCGATAATCATAAGAGTGCATTATGATTTTTTGCCACAAGATATGAATTTCATTAAGTTGCCTTATGTAATAAACTGATGTAGAAAAATTACAAATATGGAGCAGCCTGGAATCGAACATTCAACGTTGAGGTTACGGGTCCAGTGGCTTGACCACTAGTCTAAATCACCGCCTGTAAACAGGTAAGGCTAAAGGCGTGCACAGCAAAAAAAACATGTAATATGCATCAACGTAATTGACGCTAACGTGTTAGAAACTGAAGTAATCAAGCAATCACGACGCACATTAACATCCAGTGGATGTAATATTACATCGCGCTTCAAATTACATCAGAACAAAATTATTAGTTGCATGAATGTAATAATCACATATCAAGAACATATATATTACACGAAAACCAATGCGCATAGAGGACTCCGCCAATAACGTTAAATATTACACGATTTTGATGCTTTATAGCATTAAGTTGTTATGTTAAATTAAATCTCGCAACAATGCCAGACTTGTTCGTTTGATCATTGTGACCTGCGACGCTCCGCCATTTTTGTTTTTTTCAATCTAATAACCTATATTCATTTATATTGTTTAATTATAATAATTATAAAAACAAAACATAAAATACAAATGAGCATGATAGCATGATAATTGACCGCCCACGGATGCAATTCCGTTATTGCCAGATCAGCAGTATTTGCACAAAGAACCAACAGATGATGTTTGGGACAAACATATGTACATCTTCAATGTGTAAAAACTGGTGACCTATTATAAAGCAATACCGGCGCCGGCCGTGCCCGAATGCTGGTCAAGTAGGGAATAGGAAGGAACGTGTTGACGTGATACTCGCTTTGAAGGAAGCCGAGAAATCCTCTGCACTTCCACGAGAAATCACTGGGATGTTGGATAGTTTGGGAAAGGTTAGCAGCAGGGTTCGTTTTGGTTAACGATACGCTGAAAGTACATACCTAAAGGGCGATACGGTCAAAATTTGGTCAATATCAACTTGACGTATTTCTTTCAATTTTGCATTTAAAAAACCTGAACACCCCTCATTTTGAAGGTGTGTGTGTGTGTAGAATGTTGCTCCTATTTTGATTTTGGAATTCACTCTTCAGTTGTCAAAATGCCGTCCAAGCAAGAAGAGCAGCGTATCAAAATTTTGCTCGAGCATCGCGAAAATCCGAGCTACTCGCACGCAAAGTTGGAAAAATCGCTAAAAGTTGCCAAATCAACCGTTACAAATGTAATTAAAGTGTTTGGGGAACGTTTGTCGACAGCCAGGAAGTCTGGATCGGGGGGAAATCGAAAACCGGAAGCCGCTGAGACGACAAAGAGAGTTGCCGGTAGTTTAAAGCGAAACCCTAACCTATCTCTCCGAGATGCCGCAAATAAGCTGGGTGTATCGTCTACAACCGTGCATCGAGCCAAAAAACGAGCCGGACTATCGACTTACAAGAAGGTAGTGACTCCAAATCGCGATGATAAACAAAATACGACGGCCAAAGCGCGATCCCGGAGGCTGTACACGACGATGCTGACGAAGTTTGACTGCGTGGTAATGGACGACGAAACGGCAAAAGGAAGGGGAAAGGTAGCAGATATTTTCAAGCACACGAAACTGTCAAAGTTCGCAAAGAAATATCTGGTTTGGAAAGCCATCTGTACCTGTGGCTTGAAAAGCAGCATTTTCGTAGCTTCCGGGACTGTCAACCAAGAAATTTACGTGAAAGAGTGTTTGAATAAACGTCTGCTGCCTTTCCTGAAGAAACACGGTTGTTCCGTACTGTTTTGGCCGGATTTGGCATCTTGCCATTACGGTAAAAAGGCCATGGAGTGGTACGCCGCCAACAACGTGCAGGTGGTTCCCAAGGACAAGAACCCTCCCAACACGCCAGAGCTCCGCCCAATTGAGAAATACTGGGCTATTGTCAAGCGGAACCTAAAGAAGACCAAAAAAACTGCTAAGGACGAGCAGCAGTTCAAGGCAAACTGGCTTTCTGCGGCGAAGAAGGTGGACAAGGTGGCTGTACAAAATTTGATGGCAGGGGTCAAGCGTAAGGCCCGGCAATTCGGATTTGGAAAAGCGGAAGCCTAACTGAATATTTTTCCTGAATTTTATACTAATTGAACTTGAAAAAGAAATTTAATTTGATTTTTTAAATAAACGATTTCACCGATTTACACGCGTTTTCCCTTGACAAAATTTGACCGTATCACCCTTTACACTATCCGCCAAAAGCAATAGACCGCTCCAATGTGACTGAAAATAGACAAGCATAAGGAAAAACAAAACAAAACAAAATAGACAAAATAAAACAGGATATTAGATATTGTCTTCAAAATATGGTAGAGATAAATTATAAGGGGTCGGTCAATCTGATCAATTTAAAATCTTCAAAAGATTTCAAATCTTTTTCAAAGATCGGGCAATCTTGTTAAAACAACAACACATTTTTTTCAGTGTCTCAAAATTGTAAATAAAAATGAAAAAAAAAAACAAAAGGAACACATTTCACAACAAACTCCAGTCCTTTGATCTCTGTATTGATCTATGATCCATGCAAAACGACTGGGTGTTGGCGTTACCGTAGTCAACAGGTTACATTAGGCCATTGGAGGATTCGACAGCATGGAAAGAGTACCGGCTGTAGAATATCATCCCGAAAATAATGAAAGGTCAGTTATACCGGATCAGGAGTGGCAGCTCTGTATCAGCAGTTGGAGTCGGTTGAGAGGTACGATTCGGAACTACGGACATGGGAACTATTCGCACCAATCAAAATCGCCAGAAGTGCCTTGCCTTTGATTGTTTTCTCAGACCAACGGAGGCGACACAGTTTTCCTAACCATGACATCCGCGGTGAGTGATCTCCATTTTCAGGCAAATTTTTTCCACCCAGTCATCGGATTCTGTACAGATGTTTTCATGGACGAACGGTGACTCCCAGCTGCAAAACTCGAGAAGGCCGTGTATTACAAATTGTTGCATAAGCACGGAACACTCCAGTAGGTAGAGCGTTGTCACAGTTATCGGTTCGAGGAGTTCACGCTACTATGATAGACGGGAGATGTCGTTCGTAAAGCAGTTCTCAGCGCCATCGACGAGGACGAGAAGAAACGGGAATTTGGTGTTCGTTGCACGGTTGACCGCTTTGCAAATCCAACAAAATTTGAAACAGTATTTGCGATACCGGTAAGTGTTATCAGTTAGGTGTACGTTATTGTTTGAAAAAAAAGGGAGGGCGCCAATGTTTGCGTTTACCTATTTATTCTTTCCGAAATTTATTTCTTGTCACATGATACGAATCGGTAATCACAAGAACGTTTCCACAAGGTCGTCTTCGTACTAAGAAATCTACTGTGATTCCACTGTGAATTAACTGGAAATGATGACCCACCTATCACACGTAGAATTTAATACCGTTGTTGGAATCCACCCTGCTGAGGATTGTTGAACACCATTTACTGCTGTTGCTGCTGCTGTTGCTGAGCTGATGCCACCGCGGCCTGTTGATGACAATCCTGTTGATTCAAGCCGTTCCTAGGTTGCCCACCCGGGCCAACTATGTGCACCCATTTAAGCAGCACTGTGGTCGATTCCACCTTGGTTCTGCGCTTGGTGTTGTTGTTGTTGTTGATGTTGTTGTTGCTGCTGCTGCTGCTGTTAAGATTTCTGGTTCTGTTGGTGTTGAAAGGGAAATCGTTGTTATGCAAAGTTTTATGCTTATTGAGGAAAAGGTTATAGGTGTGACTTACGTTTGCCTGCTGTTGAAGTGTTTGCTGCTGATTCTGATGCTTAACTGAGAAATGATAAAACAAAAAATAAAATCATTGAAACGTACTAACGAATTCAAACCACTTACATTGTACTGCTGTTGTGCTGTTGAAATAAAACAGAAAAAAGAACAAATTTGCAAATGTAATTGTGTATAACTAAAAAATATTCTTACGTTGGCCTGCTGTTGTTGTTGTCGTTGTTGTTGTTGTTGTTGTTGTTGCGGTCGTTTGCTTTCACCTTTGTCATCCTGATTTTCATCGGTGAAAAATATTTACGCTTTGGATAAAGTATAGGGCAGCCGGCAAAGACATCCGCCATCTGCATGGGATCTTCCGAAAAGTAGGGATCCAACATTACCTGTTCCGATGCAATGCGCTTGTTCGGATCCATCAGCAACATTAAACTTAAAAATGCTTGCGCGTCAAAATGTTACACAGTCTGTATTGTTATCAAAACAAGCATGTTGACATTTTGAAACACTGAAATAAAACAACAGTGTATTTAGAACTGTCATAAAAGATTTTAAATCTTGATAAGATCATCTGATCTTTTTCAAAGATCAAAATGAAAAATGAGGAGATCTGATCAAATGATCAGGAAGTCCGACCCCTTGGCCTATTCGTTTTGATGCCAACCGTTTGCGCAAATTTCGGAAGCGCGTTAAGATCGAACATTCGAAAAATCCTTCGAATTGACCATGTACCGATGCCGAGCGAACTCGAGGTTATCGGGCGAAACTGGAAGCAACCAGAGGTAATGCGTTGCTAATTACTGGTCGGAAAGCTAGAGAAGGGCCTTAAACTTGAGGTGGGAAATAAAATCAAGTGTCAACCAACTTGACAAAGTGCAAATACTTTTCAAATGCTTTCTAAAGAATGTACAAAAGATTTTTGCTAACATACTTACTATCTAATGCTGGTCTAACGATCTTTGAGGTCAAACATGAACGCTATTTTGATCAGATTAGGCCTTACGGCAAGGCTAGAGGTCAAATCAACATTTAAAAATAACTGAAACATTGTGAACTCTTAAAGCTTTATCATTTATCGATAGATTTTCGAGATTACGCGATATGGATAATGGTCTCCAGCTGGTAGATCATATCAACACAATCACTACAGGCAGCACAATTGTTGCCCTTTCATCATACAAACCAAACGTCCCTTTCCACGGCTGCCAAATAATTTATATGAAGCGAATCATAGCATGTTCTAACATACTTTCTCACTTTTTTATGCTAACCCAACGTCCCATTAGAACAGTACGCTACGAAACTAATCAAACGGGTTAACGTAGTCTACGTCAACCGGTCGTGTGTTAAACACAACCCCACTGATTTTTAATTTTGGTTTTATTCTGAAAAATAAACTAACAGCAAACATCTTTTAGAGAAATCGTTAGTAATTTTGTTTCCTCATTGCTGTTATTTTAATGAACTATTGAAAACCACGATGTAAATCACATTTCGATGTATCTCAACTCATTTGCTTAACTTATGTCCGATATTTACGTTAACACATCGTATAACCCTATAGCATTGTGTCTTGTAGGTTTTTTCTTCCTTCAAGAAGTCTCTTTTCATTATTCGTCATTTTTTCATGGCACACTTTTTCCTGTCATTCTAACCAATTTCATAATTTTTGATCCCTTCTTTTCGGACACGCTCACCCCTTTCGAACAGCCAAATATTCCCCGTCACCATCACCGTTGACCAAAATAATGTTGGGAAAGGTCAAGATCACATTCCCGTACCCATCTGTTAGCTCGGAGAGATTCTAAACGATTCCTCCACCCTGAGCCGACATCCTCCTGCGTTGGCAAAAGGTGCTGAACCGGGAAAAATATAGAAACATTATGCAAAGTCCACTGCGAGGTAGCCAAGCGGAAGCCAAAAACGTTCCTTCGGTGGTCGTGCCTGGAAACAAATTATTTTTTAAGCACCTGTGAGCTTATCGCTTAGCGAGAGCATGCCGGAGCAGCCGGAGCCGAAGTAAATTCGTAATTATAATTCATAAATTTTTAAGCAATCTGAACGTTATGGAAACGAAGACACAACCCTTATTTCGCATCTTCTTCATAGGTAATGACATTTTTTTTTTCTCTTGAGAGCAAAGTTAAAGGCTGTGATTTTCATCTTCGTTCATTTTGCTGCCCGTAAAGTGGAAAACTGATTGCCTCTGTTGGTTGCGTTAATGTTTTCCTAATGCAATTAGACGTTAATTAATCACAATTCATTACTCAGGAGGCGCACTTGAAGACGATCAACCTGGGGCTATTCAGTGCAGGGGCAATATGACTCTGGGTGGAGAGGGTTTTGAAGGATGGTTTCGTAAACATTCATACAATTCCGACTCAATTCTATCGTCTTGAGCTTAAAGATGAAAATTTGTATTCACACTTTATAGTGAATTTGAGAAGAATATATTGCAGCCCTCGTTAAGATTCCAAGCATTCAGCAAATTCGGAATTGCTATTTACTCGTTCTGCTTTTGAAAATCACAAAGCACGAAGAACAAGATATTTCACAATTATAAATGACTTTTCACTTATCTGCAAAACAGAAGCAGAAATTCTACGGAAGCCGACAGACAAAGGCAGCAGAACTTTAACTCTTTCAGTCGTGAATTTTTAATTTGCGTTCAACTTTCTGTTTCAAAAAATCCCCTTCCCACCCTGTCACCCTGTCTTTCCATCCGCAGCAGCTTTTTCCGAAACACTTTCTCGGTTTCAATTTTGGGACTACGGCGCTCATTCTTCATGCTCTGGCGCAGTTGCTGTCGTCCTAATGAAAAATAATCGATTGAATTTCTCAAAAATTATATTTACATAAGCTCCGCGGAGCACGCGGTTCGTCTTTTGATGGAGCTCATCGACTGTTGTGTGCCACCAAGCTCCGACGAAAAACCGACGAAACAGAC
Organism: Aedes koreicus; assembly: GCA_024533555.2. Classification (NCBI taxonomy): domain Eukaryota; kingdom Metazoa; phylum Arthropoda; class Insecta; order Diptera; family Culicidae; genus Aedes; species Aedes koreicus. The sequence continues at coordinate 20,278 of JAHHFK020002708.1, read as the reverse complement.
GTCTTGCAAGCGTTGGGAGTTTTCCAAAAAACCGGCTGCCCCATCCCAGCCCGGCAACAATGCCAGCGATGAAAACCCAAGGCGAATCTGAGTCACGATTTTTCACTTGAAGCTACGCAGGAAACGGAAAGACGGAACCCGGAGTTTGGCCTGGAAAAGGGGGGAGCAGTGGGAAGGGCATTCTCTTTTTGTTGACCCGACTAGAAGACTATATCAAAATTTTATCAGATTATGTTATGTTGTTACACTAAATTCTTCTAACAAAATTTGATTCAAATATGATGCAGGATGTTGTTAAAATAACTCAATTTATATCAAAACATTCTCATGTCCTAACAAAAAAGTAACATGTTTTGTTACAATTATTCAAAAAAAATAACAAGTCTAGTTGTATATTTCAGATTAAAATAAACTAGATTATAACACCGTCTGATGCAAAACATAACTCAATAAGTTATTAATCATGTCATACATCGTAACATATTTATAACAAGATGTGATACAAAACGCGATAAATGTTGGTTATCTTTCAAATCGTAAAAAAACACTAATCATTTTAGTTTTCTGTGAAATTTATTCATTAAAAGCAACAAATTGACAGATTCAAATGTCAGAAGATCATTAACACGTTTGATATTAATAAAAATAATTCAGCACATAACGTCACAGTCTACATTTTCGTGGTGGACAAACTAAAAATTTCTTTGAAATTCAGATTCAATGAAAATATGATATTACGCGATAAAATTACTTTTTGCCGTAATATGAAATAACTCGAGCCGTTAGACTACGACAATCCTTCTTTTTTATTCCAGCCACTCCAGTCGAATCTCCTTGGTAACGACGATGTTCGGCAAAACGCACTAGAAGAGAATATGCTTTAGTTCTATAAATTCAGTGACCTTGGAAACTCACTTTCTATATATTCTGCTTTTTCTGGATCAAGACGTATTTTCTCTGTAGTTCCAGCTTCTCGGCATGATTGCTCACGTCCCTTGCGACCATTGGGATTATTAGACACACGACCGGTAACAGACATGTTCTGTAGTCCTTCGGGGCAGATTTCCAGAAGCAGCAACTTGATGAATATGTAATCCTTCCTGCAGCAGTTTCCGAAAACCTCTTCAATTTAGCTTTATCGGGAAAGCCTACCTCTTCTGTGAAAACATCGTCCCGTGGCGATCCAAGCACTTTCGCATTCAATGAATCAGTTAACGACATGCAACGGATGTTGCTTTCTTCATTCGAACGTTTGAGTTTTTTGTTTTGGGATAGCAGTATATTGTTTTGCTGGATCAAGTGATCTATTTTCGGTTGCTGTCCGCATACACAAACTGTGAATGGAAGTCATAATGAGTTAATAAAAATTATCAAATCTTGATTTAGTTTTTAAAAGGATCGAAGTAAAAATAAAAAATAAACAATTTCAATGTTTTTACTTTGGTGCTGATACTGATTCTGTGTATTTTTTTACATTTGACATTTTCAGAGAAAATGTGTTCAAGTCATTCCGTCCTTTTGAAAACTTTAGTGAGAAATATGCAATACTTACCACCTACTGACAACTCAGTCGCGAGAGCTTGTGCAGTTACACTTTTCTCAAAAGAGCATTCGCTGATCAAATCACGATCCGTGTCTACCATATCGATGTCTGAACGTACGATCTTCGAACTTACTGCGCTGCTGCTACTATAAGTTTTCCTGTTTTGGGGGAAAGATTTATGACCAGTAGCCGCTGTTTGCGCTAGTTCACCTGTCGAAATCGGTCTGGGTGCATGACTGTTTGAGATAGGAGCGTTTTTGACAACAGGAACCAAAGATTCACCTCCAGCTGTTTCCACCACTTCCAAAGAATTGGGCGGTTTAATGTTCACGCTGTTTTCATCTCCATCGCTTTCTGTCTCGGAATTCCAGCCCCGTAGTAAGTTAGATCGGATGTCCAGCAGATGCTTGTTGTGATCGTCCTCCAAGTCAATCAACGGGACTTTAACTGCGAATCTTTTTGCATGCTGTGGTCTTGCTTTCGATGGCCTCTGTGCCGTTGCTTGAACTGGTGCTGCAGATGGTCCGTTTTCGTGTGCCCTTTCTTGATTTGGTTTGGCCTTAATGTTTCTCAATAGTCTCGGCGGCTATAAAGAAAAAGTTTGGGTTATATTTGAGGTTAGGCTAAAACAAAAAGAAACATTACCTGTTCAGGATCAGACAAAAACTCCAAGTTTTTAGATTTGGCATCATTCCGGACGTTTTTGTTCATCGATTGCTTGGGTACTCTCTTCTGCGTAAACTTTCCCGACGATTTTCCCATTTTATTATAACAGGAACGTACAAAGCTAAAAAAAACACGATTCACGCTGGCACTTTTAAATTGATGGGAGGGTAGAATGGATTAACATTTGACAACAAGGCAAAGGCATGGTTGCCTTTTTTTTAATTTCAAGTTTTTGATACAAGAGAATTGTTGTTATATTTTGGAAAGTTTTTTTTTTGTTTATTTATGTACATGTAGAGAAAATTACTGTGGTATATTTTTTTTAATGATATGGGTTTTGTACAACATATTCTGACGCACGGCCGCCGCATACTTATTGGCGCTAAATTTGAGAACACTAACAAACTAAAACCATTTGTCATTTATATGAAGCTGTAGACTTTTACACTTCATGAAATTTTGGGGCCTCTGGTCAGATACCTTGTTCAATATTTAATTATTTGATTATTTATCACATGGAATAAAAGAAAAAAAAATGGAATCAACGTTAAACGGAATGCAGAATCAAACCAAAGGCAACCAGAAAAAAGTTTTCATAATGTTCATAAACTTACTAGAATTTTAAATTAAAAACAAACCCCGTTTTATGCCAGAATTCAGGTTGAAACCACATTTGGACCTCATATGGAATATTTTCCAATCAAATTGTTCATCATGAAAACACAACGATATCTGTTTTTTTTTACACCAATATGCAGAAACCATGAACCGGGTTTGACGCAATATTAAGCAACTTTCAAACGCCTGCTTTTCAACTTAGTGTTCTATTAGGATCTCCGTAATTGTTAATGCCAATTCGATTCATTAAAAACATTTTCAAATTTCGGAGTTCCAGAATTTTGGGATTATTATTCTTAATTTGAAATAAAGTCAGTAAAGTTTGCGAAGGAATGACAGAATTCATAAAGATTTGAAACCATTCGATATGGGAACAATGTTCTTAGGGTGCTGATGAAGTTCAGGACAGGTGTGTACTAAAGTATACTGATATTGTATTGCTCATAAAAAATATGTAAACATTATGTGACGTCACGTTCAATTTGCGAGACCGTGGTAAAATATCATACTATTATATGAATGCACGAGTTAAAACTTCATAAAAAAAATTGGTAAACTTGCCCTTATGAGAAGACACTCGTGTTTAAAAGTGGGTAAAACACATTTAAACATTGTCCTCATATGATTTTAACGAAACAATGTGACGTCACGCTGCACTCGTTCATACTATTGCATCAACATTTTTTTACCGCTTTTAGATGCAAGTAAATTTTTAAATTGGCAATGTTATAAGAAGTTTGTAAGGTTATGTCATTCATGCAATCGTTTATTTAGTAATAACTATCAATCTACTGAACAGCTGCTAAAATGAGTGAGAAACGAAGACCAAATCACTATTGGCTAATGGATCCATGGTATAATCAAAAATATATTAAAAAGGTAAGGTACGATAGATAAACACTTATTTACAATTCATAACTTTTTTTATTTTCTAGCGTAAAACAGATTCGTCCTTTTGTAATTCTTCGGAAAATCCAAAAACAGCTGTTGGTGATGAGATTCCGGTTAATGTTAGAAAAACTCAATCAGGTAATCTGTTCCACAAAAATAGGTAGTAAAACAATTTGCGATTTAATCTCTTGTTTTTGAAAGTAATCAAACATGTAAAAAATTGGTGCATTAACACTTTTTTTTAATTTATTTTAGACTTTGATTCTCGAAACCCTGGATTGGATAATTATACAGTAAGCTCATCTTCCGGTTCTGATAGTTTCTACTCTGACGCAACCAAAAACAGCTTTTTAAATGAAAGCAATGATCACTCAAGTTTCTCAGCAGAGAGTTCTTCAGGAGTAACTTATACACCAGATATACACCATGATTTTGTTGTTGATGATAGTACAGAAAATATTACACCGGTAAGAATTTTATAAATATAATTTATTAGAGTTTATGTTTATTTTGACAAGAAAATTTGAAAAATCATACACAGTTCTGTGAAAGATTATTATTTCTATTATTTCTTCTAATTTGCTTCACATTTGTTCATTAAATTGTGAAGATAGAACGTTATTAAATTCATTAAAATTCATTAGATTACATTAAAGAATTGCTTTAATTTTATCTAATCCATTTCAGCAATATATCAGCACTCGCGATGAATTCATCAACTTCAAAGAAGACATCCGAATCAGTGAAGTCTTGTTCATGATACTGAATGTTTATATTAAGTATAAGCTGCCACAACAGAGTGTAGAACACTTATTACGGATGTTCAATGCAATATCATCAAATAACAGCTTTCCAGAGACATTCGAAACGTTCAAACAGATGTTCCCAAAAGACTATGGAATGGACCGCATATATTTTTGCAAAAACTGTCAATACGGGTAATGCAAATAAATAGTTTTCGATACTGATAAATATTACACTGAACGCGTTGTATTCTAGATATTGCGGCACACCTAGTGCGGAAACTGCATGTCCTGTGAAGGATTGCAATTCTACGGTGAAAGATTATTTTGTAGTGTTTTCGTTGGAACATCAGATTCGTGAAACTGTTTTGAAGTATTCCAAACAGATAAAAGATTATGAGAAGTACGTTGTAGATAACGATGTGTGTGATATCAACAGGGGAGTTCTAGCACAGTCAGTAATGTCCCGTGAAGATGGAAAATTCATAACTCTTTCTGCGAATGAAGATAGCGCTGCACCGTACAAAAGTACTACGAAAAAGCCGATATATCCACTTTTTCTCACAATCAATAATTTGCCTCCTCAATTGAGATTTGATAAAAACAACCTTATACTTGCTGCTTTGTGGTTCAACACAGGAAAGCCTGACATGGCCCTTTTCCACAGGAATTTCATTCAACAAACTAGACAGCTTCGCGGAGGCATTCAAATAGGATCCGATCTCTACAAAATACTCGTGCTCCAGGATTGTATGGATTCAGTAGGTAGATGCGAAGTTATGTGTTCAAAGCAATTTAACGGCAAATTTGGGTGCACCATCTGTCTCCACCCAGGTAAAGTGATAAATAAGCAAATCCGCTATCCTTATCAACAATCCAAATCGAAACTGCGAGATGACCGGTCCACAAGAAAACTAATGGTGCAAGTTCACAACTCTGACAAAAAAGAATCAGTACATGGAATAAAAGGTTTAAGTGTTCTCACTGGCATTCCAGACTTTGACATTATTAGAGGCCTGCCACCAGATTATATGCATATGGTGAATTTGGGTCTCATGAAGCTATTATGGGAAATACTTTTAGAAGGTGACGCTGATAATAAATCTCAACCATATCACTTGGGTAACTATAAAGATCTGATAGAACGAAGGCTACAGACAATTCGGCTACCAAGTAGTTTTCCAAGACGAATAAGGAATATAAACGAGTATGCCAAATTCAAAGCTAGTGAATGGGAAACAATACTTTTTCACTGTATTTATCCATGTTTTAACGACTTGCTCCCGGTCAAGTATATGAACCATTTAATGCTAATAAGTACCAGTATTTTCCAGCTACTTGAATTGGAAGTATCAAGAATCACACTTTTATCTTGCGAGAAACAGTTAGATCTATTTGCTAAAAATTTTGAGAAACACTATGGGTCAAAACATATGGTTTACAACGTTCATTTAACCTCGCATCTAACACAAACCGTTAGAAACCTTGGAGCACTTTGGAACTCGTCGTTATATCCGTATGAAAACGGAAATGGAATGTTAATAGGATTTCAAACCTCAAAAAATCAACCTGTCCTTCAGGTAGCACATAAGTTTTTATTAAATCGAGTATGTCATTTCTCTGAAGATAATATTTCGTCATCGATTAAACATTGGGTCTCTAGATTTTGGAGTGCCCCACATCATAACGTAGAATTTAGTAATAAGAATCGGTTTTTATTACCTGAGAATATTGATAAAGATTTAGAAGTGAGAAATGTACAGTTCTGTGAAATCGGGAAATACTATTATAAAGGGGTCAAAATTTGTACAAAAGAGTTATGTGAGAACTTTAAGTATGACGATTCATTCATTTTTCTTAATGGTTATTTCTTAAATATTCGTCGATTGTTGATTGATTCTGATAGTAATGCCTATGTGTTGGGTACAGTTTTACTTACTACAAAAATATTTGATAACATGTTCATATATGATATTTCCGATAATCAGAGATTAACTCGAGTCAATGATACACTCCGATTATGTGTGAATGTTGAAATATCAGATAAGAAAGGCCAAGGACGGATAAAAAAATATATTTCGCTTTGCAAACAAAAAACGCAAATAGATTAGAAGGATATTGTAGCTGGATATGTTTACAACAAAATGTTAAATAAAACCCTTGACCATATAAAAATGTTTGTATATTTTTCCTTGATTAGAAATTGCAGAAAATCATTCAAAAAAATCAGAGTATTAAGGAGATAACTCAGAACACAATGGCCGAATAGGTTAAACCGAAGTAACCCAACAGAAACTTGTTGCAGGTGAATTTGACCAATCAGTGCGTAGTTCTTAAAAGTAGACAACATTAATTGATGAAGATTTTCAAAATCAGAGCAACGTGCAGAAACCATATACGAAACACTACGAAACGTCATATTACGTCTAATATATAAATTTTAAAGAGATAAAAAAAGTTTCATATTCTGTTAAACTTTTGTTATAAATATACAAAAACAAGAGGAGCGTTTTCTATTAAAGTTTGATAAAGTTTTGTTACAAGGTTTTTAGGGTGGTAAACTTATAACAGAATTGTAGCAAAACAAGTTCAACGTATCACAATATGTTAGTTTTCTATTAAATTTGTGTTATGCTCTTCTAGGGATTTCCCAGAAAGCAAAGAAGGCAAAAAAACTACAAGGTTCAGCCCAATGGGGTTGTACGCAAAGGTAACGTAGGACTATGTGGCAATGTGCAATCGAATTCGCCTCCAGTCGCCTAATTGTTTAAAGGGTTTTCGAAATTGGTTTCGCTCAAAAATTAACTGCAATACACTAAACAGGTTACCCTAATAAACATGTAATATACAAGAACGATATTACAGATGGTTTAACCAACAATCAATATGCAACTAGCGATTTGAAATTGGTTCACTGTTGTAGAACCCCTTGGTCCGAAGTATACCTTGAAGCCTGCACCTAACTATACATATTTGCGCCTTTGTTTTGATTTGCTGTGTTGTTTTGACAGAATATTTGAGCGTGTGTTTGTGTGAGTTCATTATTAGGGGCGTATTATTAAGCTTAGGACCGAGCTTGGGACCGATGTGCTAGTACTGACTGAGCCAAGAAAAAAATCGTATTTGTTCGGGACCTACTGGTCTAGTTAGTCTATGGTTTAACCGTACCGGTTACAGTTGGGATGATAACCCGAATTTGTGGTTAGGTGCTTCTTATGGTAATTGTTTATGCGGGTAGACATTCAGGACATTTTTACCGAAGAGACTGGCTTCATCCACCACCAATTGCATACGATTTCTTCTAGGCCTAGTGTGTACACCACTGCAAAATGTGCAAATGTCGAAAACACTATGGCTTCGATATACGGTATTTTTCGCAACCGCCCATTTCGAACAACTCTCTTTTTCAGTTATTTTGGAGGCCTTAAAAGGGGCCGTTTTGGGGTCAGGTGAACAGCTAGTGCAGCCACCTCACTTTGTCATGAAGCTGAAGCTTAAAGCTAGAGCAACTCACGTATATAGTTTGCAGCCATATGCTGCGACATTTTGCTCACACTTCCTCAAAATAATTTGTTTCTTATCGAATGGTATGGACTCTATCCATCGCACTAGAACGCAAGAAACACTTTTAAACACTGATTGGAATTCGAAGATAATATTACCAACGAACTTCACACTTCACACGCCATCAAACAGAAATTATCATATGCCATCAAACATTGGACTGTGATTGCAAATAAGCACACATCAAACGACCCTTAGTGATTTGCAATACTGAATCATATTATGTAACATTTATAATGTATCGAATAATAAATATGATATACTCTCATGTTTGGTTGAATTTTGAGTTTTGTTTGTGCGAAAGCATCCCCCCTTCCAGAGAGGGGTGGGTGTCTCGCGAACCACAGTAGAAACATTTTTTGCCTTCAAAAACTTCCACATGCCAAATTTGGTTCCATTTGCTTAGTTAGTTCTCGAGTTATGCAAAAAATCCAGTTTCATTTGTATGGGAGCCCCCCATTCTAGAAGTGGGAGGGGTCACGAACTACCAAATAACCATTTCTTGTCTTCAAAAACTTCCACATGTCAAATTTTATTCCATTTACTTGATTAGTTCTCGAGTTATCAGAAGTTCCTGTTTCATTTGTATGGGAGCCCACTCCCCCTTCTAGAGGTGGGAGGGGTCTCAATCTACCATAGCAACATTTCTTGACTTCAAGTACTTTCACATGTCAAATTTGGTTCCATTTACTTGATTAGTTCTTGAGTTATTAGAAGTTCCTGTTTCATTTGTATGGGAGCCCCCCCTTTATAAAGGTGGGCGGGGTCTCAAATATCCATAGAAACCTTTCTTGCCTTCAAAAACTTGTACATGCCAAATTTGGTTCCATTTGCTTGATTAGTTCTTGAATTATGCCGAAATTTGTGTTTCATTTGTATGAGAGCCCCCCAAACTGGGCGGGGGGGGGGATAGGGGGGTCTTAAACCGTCATTAAAAGCTTGCCCGATCCCAAAAGCCCCTGCATACAAATTTTCACGCCAGTCGTTTCAGTAGTTTCTATGTCAATAAGGGTCAGTTCGATAGAAATTCATTTTTATATTTATAAGAATTTCAATAGTTTTTTATTTAAAATTAATAGTTTTCAATGATGGAATTGATTAGTAGAAAGATTTGCAATCGATCGGTGCAAAAAAATTGAAAATCGGTCATGAAATGACTTAGTTATTAACTTTCAAAACCTAAGCATATTTCGTGACGCTCCAAATTTTCGTACTCGCAACGTGTACCCCTATATTGAAAACAAAGACGTAGTCCTACGTCAAAATGTTGTGCCGAAAATGGAAACCTGCTGTATTTTGATTTACCACTGACATCAACTTAGGAATTTCCATTAGCAGCGCCACCATGATGTTGCTACTTGTGTTGTCTTTCTGAAGTGACCGTTGAATTTCTTACACACATTTCAAATTTGAGTTAGATTTCTGTTCTCCATGGTTGCTCCATCTTGCTGCAGAGATGGCGTTGCAATCTATCTTTGCCAAATAAAGCTGCTAGCTGCCGTATTCGGTAAAGTTAATCAGTATCTAAAATTGAGTTATCAGATGGGGTTGTTTTTTTTTTTTCTATCATCGTAAACTTCACAAGTAGAGTTTATGGGCTTATGAAAAATAAATATTTATAACAAATCAGGGTTGCCAGTATTCTCGGGAAACTCCTATTGAAATTTCCGGTTTTTCACAAAATCACCTATTTCAAAAATCCAGGACTCAAGAAAGGAGCATCGTAGAACAAAGTTTTTTTTTCCAAATTGTAAGGAAATTTTGTCAAAAATCTAACAAAAATATTATTCAAAAATAAGTTTCCACAAATTTTTTTACAGTGGACGAAAGCTCCAAAGAAAAGTCAGAAAAACTATGATCTAAATCATGGAAAATTAAAAAAAAATGTTTTCTCGTTTAACAGATCCTTAGCTTCAAAAGGTAAAAAATTGGGGAGGGCTTTTTTTTTGTTCTCGAGTAATGTTTGAAAAACTAAAAGACCTCCATACAAAACTCTGAAAACTGTAATCTTTTAGATTCCTGATCCATGGTCACATGGCTTTAGTTTTTCGAACATTACTCGAGAAGTAAAACTAATCTCATCTTAAAATTTCTACCACTTGAAGCTTATAAGTTGATAAACAAGAAAAACATTTTTTTGGAAATTTTCCATAATTTAAGTCCACAGTGAAAATTTTTGTGACAATTTTTTTTGCAGATTTTTGAAAAAAATTCTTCATAATTTGGGATTTTTTTTTTGTTTCACTGTTCTCTCCGAGTAGTGAATTTTTGAAATTGATGATTTTTGCAATCGAAAAATTTAAATTGGAGTTTGTATGATGATTTAAGTCGTAAATTTTCCGACTTTTTGAAATTTGAAATTTTTTTCCACAGTAAAAATTTTTGTGGGAATTTTTTTTTCAGATTTTTGAAAAAATTTCTTTATAATTTGGGATTTTTTTTTGCTCTACAATGCTTCGTTTTCTCCACGTTATGAATTTTTCAAATTGATGATTTTTGCAATCGGAAAATTTAAATTGGAGTTTGTATGATGTCTTTTAGTTTTTCAAACATTACTCAAGAACAAACAAAAAAACATCCCCAAATTTTCACTGCAAAGTTTTTGTAAGAATGTCATTTGTCGTCTTTTGACAAAAAAAAAAGACGACAAATGTCACAATAAGAAACTTTGCCAAAGATGACAACTCTCTGAGCTTCATTTGACAAAGATAGACTGCAGTTCCATCTCTACTAATTTGATGTTGTCAAAAAACGACAAATAACAGGCAGATTCGTCACGCTAGGTAGATGGTCCGAACGCTACATATCGAACCCAACAACACATGGACCGGGACCAACGGCTTGGAAAGAAGACGTGATTGGAAATTTTTCGTCTCAGAAAATCCCAACGTCACTGACTGGAATTGACATTACACCGACTGGGGTGAGGGGCAACCACGCTTACCTCTATACTTTTCGCGCCGTCCAATTAAGATTTTCTTAGATATTGATTTTAGATCATGGTTGTTAAGTTGCGTGAGATATGCTTGTTATTTAAAAGTTTTTATTGTTGGAAACTTGTTTTGAGAGAAAAATTTTACCACAATTCACCGAAGTTCGATTTGGGACATCTATGTTGTCAACAGAATTACAGTTGGCTCGAGCAAAGTTCAACATCAAATAGATGACAATTATCATTGTTTGATTACTTAATATGTTATCATTGTGGTTGAATGAATAAACAGCTAAAAAAAGCATAACACATGAAATCTCATTGGATATAAAATAATACCTTCTTCTGTTATCTTTCAAATACAACTTAATTGCATGTCCTGTTACTCGAACAAATTTCATGAACGTATTAATAATTCTGTTACTAACATTACTTCAAATCCTTAAATCCTTGATAATTAAAAAACAATCTATGGTGTACGTTGGCATTTTTTGTTATTTCTTTAAATGCAAGCAATACCATATGATCAAAATTGACCCGGACTGGTTAAAAAAATACAACATTTTTAAGCAGTTTAACAGGTGTTCAATAAAAAATGAGAATTTTTTCAGCCATATAGTAAAAAAATTTTTTTTTTCAACGGATTCACTATTTTTTTATTAAAAACATAATGTTTATTCTTCAAAAAAACGTCAATGAATATTCGAGAAGGAGCCATGGTCAGCCGTACGACTTTTTGTTTTTTAAACATTACTCGAGAAAAAAAAAAACATCCCCAAATTTTCACTATTCGAAGCTTAGGATCTGGTAGGCAAGAGAATTTTTTTTTTGAATTTTTCCATGATTTATGTCATAGTTTTTCCGACTTTTCTTTAAAGTTTTGCTCCACCGTGAAAATTTTTGTGGGAAATTGTCTAGAGAGTTGCCGTTTCCTGCAATGTTTTTGTAAGAATGTCATTTGTCGTCTTTTGACAACAACATCTTTGAGACAATGGCGGAAACGTACATCAGACTTAAGGCTGAAGCTGGTAGGATTGGGCCTGTGATTAATGCGTTGAAAACAAAATACATGAAGGGAAGCGTCTCACGAGAAGACAATGTTAGCCTCCTACCACCAGTTCAGATCGACGGTGATGAAATCGAGGTAGTAGACGAATTCGTGTATCTGGGCTCATTAGTGACCGCCGATAACGACACCAGCAGAGAAATACAAAGGCGCATTATGGCTGGCAATCGAGGTTACTTTGGACTCCGAAGGACGCTAAGACCGAACAAAGTTCACCGAACCACAAAGTTGACCATCTACAAGACATCAATTAGACTGGTAGTTCTCTCCGGCACAAAACATGGACATTGCTAGTAGAGGACCAACGCGCCCTTGGTGTCTTTGAACGGAAGGTGCTGCGTACGATCTACGGTGGAGTGCAGATGAAAGACGGAACGTGGATGAGGCGAATGAACCACGAATTGCATCAGTTGCTGGGAGAACCTCCCATCGTACACATCGCAAAAATCGGTCGACTACGATGGGCTGGGCATGTCGTAAGGATGTCGGGCGACAGCCCTGTGAAAATGGTTCTCGAAAACGAACCGACGGGTACAAGAAGAAGAGGCGTGCAACTAACAAGGTGGATAGATCAAGTGGAACCCCCCCCCCCCCCCCCCCGGGCCCCCCCCCCAAAAAAAGAAACCCCTTTTTTTTTTTTTTTTTTAACAACCCTATTGAATTTTTTTTTAATATCACCCCCCCACAAAACAAAATTAAAAAAATTAAAAAAAAAAAGGAAAGTTTGCGAGCGAAAAAAAAAAAAAAAAAAAAATACATGGAACAGCAATTTCCTTTAAGCTAACTAGACAGAGTGTCACGGACGTGACAAACCGACAGACTGGCAGCACTGGCGGACGTGCATCACCCCCGGTCACACGTAGTCGCAAACGGCTTGCGCAATAAAGTTGACAGCCGTCAGCTTACCAACGACTGCCGTCAGGTTACATATATACAAAGAAAAAACAATAGAACAAAAAAATCATTGAAAGCAGGACAAAGTTTACGAGTTAGGAGTGCATGTAGGCATAAGAAAGTTGGTGAAATTTAGTTTATCTTTAAGTTCCTTTATCTTATAGAATAGCCATACCACGAAGAACTACACACAGTACGTTTAGTTAGTTCAAAATTATACACGAACATTGAATTAAACGGTAAGGTACAACATGTAAAACACACATAAAACCTAACCCCTATTACATTACAGTACTGTGCCCACTAGCATAAAACGAACATAGGAAGCATACGGATTTGTTGGTTATTAAACAGCGAGACAACACTAAACGTGAGTAGAACGAAGCAAGACACACAATTGCATGCAACACACAACAGAAAGCAACATAACGTACAACAGAGATGATCGCAAAGCGATGGCACAACATAAACATGGACTGCACTGTGGGTCATAATGGAAAAAACATTGGTCAAATTATAACACACAAAAAATACATGAATTCATAAAACATCTTAAAAATTAAGAAATAACATATAGATAGGTGATCAACATGTGACAAGACTAAATTTGTTAATTATTTTTCTTTAAAGGGATTTTTTAACATCCCTGCGTAATAAATCCAGGAGTTATTTAATCGGAAAAAAATTGTCTTTGCTTCACGCCAACAATTTAAAAAATCCGTTTAATTTGCGATCGGGTGGCAAAATGTCTACCGGAAATGGTTCAGGTCTCGATTCAAGTTCCCCCTTAAATGCCCGGGTTCAATCAGCAACTTGTACTTATTGCAAAAGCCCGGACGATACGACTATGGTCGATTGCTATATCTGTCATCGGTGGTTTCACGCGAAGTGTGCAGGTGTGGTTGAAAGTGAGTCGGAGAATGACTGGAGTTGTGTTGGGTGTGTTATGGCCCAAGCTCAGGTCCCGCCAGCTTCAACAACACCAGGCGCCCATGAACAAACTGGACTGACGATGCAAGCGAATCAATCGAATGCCATGCAGGAAATGAAAAACCAAATCGAAAGCCTGCAAAGGGAGTTAGAAAAGGTCAAGGTACGGGAGAATCAACGAGTGCAGTTTAGTATGCAGCAGAACACGAGCCCAAAGGAGGATTACACAAGAACGGGAGCAATTCCAAAAGCTAACTCTACTACGATCGGAACAACAGTACCCATCGACGGTGACGATGATGCAGGTCTGAACGAAGAACTGCGGGCGCTGGAGGAAAAGCACGCATTGGAGAAGCGGCAGCTTGCAGAAAGATATGCTCTGTTACAGCGAAGGCGAACATCCACCAGAATGGATCAGACGACGTTGAATCCGCGTACCGCAGAGGTCAGACTAAACGTCAGTGGGACAAGCTCAAACAACAGCTCATTTAGTTCCAATGCGAATCACGAGCTTAGTAAGTCCCAGTTGGCAGCACGCCAAGCAGTGGCTCGAGACTTACCCACATTTTCTGGAAACGCGGAGGATTGGCCGCTTTTCTACGCAAGCTTCGAGAGTTCCACGAGAATATGTGGGTACAGCGAAGAAGAAAATATGCTCCGGCTTCAACGGAGCCTGAAGGGAAAGGCACTCGAGTCAGTCCGGTGCCGGTTACTGCATCCATCCAACCTTCATGGAGTGATGACTACGCTGAAGACCCTATTCGGGCGTCCGGAGGTAATAGTGCATTCTCTCGTAACGCGGATTCGCGAAATGCCGTCACCGAAAGCGGAGAAATTGAATACACTCATCGACTTTGGAGTGGCGGTTCAGAATGTCGTAGCTACTGTCAAGGCATGTGGACTGGACGAATATTTGTGCAACATTGCCTTGTTGCAGGAGTTGATCGACCGCTTACCATCAACGATAAAGCTGAACTGGGCGTTGTACAGGCAAACTCTACCTTGGGTTAGTCTATCGAGCTTCGGCGATTGGTTGGAGAAAATGGTGGAAGCAGCATGCTCAGTCACTACCACTCCGATGGAGTCCTTCAACAGCAAGCAAACCCGTAAACAGGACAGCTACATGAATGTTCATTCTAGAGAAGAAGAGTCGAAACCTGAGTCAACACGAACAGCTATAAAGCAGTGCGTGGTTTGCAATGGAGAGTGCAGTACGGTTGAAGCCTGCCGGACCTTTCAGACCATGAGTATTTCTTCTCGATGGTCGACGCTGAGGGAGAAAAAATGTGCAAGAAGTGCCTGCAAAAGCACTTCGGCGCTTGTAACATCAAGACTACGTGCGGAAAAAACGGGTGTACATTCATGCACCATCCGATGCTACACGATGAAGCGAGGTACCGAGTAAGCGAATCCAGTAAGCAGTCTACGAGTCAAAATTGCAACACGCATAGCGAGATGACCGGAAAAACTCTATTCCGATACATTCCGGTAACGCTGCACGGCAAGGGGGTCTCCGTAGATACGTACGCATTTTTGGATGACGGATCATCAGCGACTTTCATGGAACATGGCCTTCTGAAGGAGTTGAAGCTCGAAGGGAAGCCGAGTCCACTTTGCCTGAATTGGACAGCTGGTCAGCAACGGGAGGAGCGAGAATCTGTCAAACTCAGCCTAAAGATTTCTGGCGCAGGAAACCATGGTTCGGCGTACATGCTCCCCAAGGTGCACACCGTGAAAACACTTTCTCTACCGCTGCAGTCAATCTCTGTTCCGGAGCTGTCAGTACGATACGAGTACCTTAAGGGGCTTCCTATCAATTCGTACGAATTTGCATCACCGAGGATCTTGATCGGTATTGATAATTGCCACGTCGGACATGCGCTTAAAAGTAAAGAAGGTCGGGAGAATGAGCCGGTCGCTTCTAAAACGCGCCTGGGGTGGCTGGTATACGGTCCATGTTCGGTGACCGCAGAAACGCCAGGTATAAACATCAGTGCCTGCCATAGTTTCCATATCTGTCCGTGTTCAGCAGATGGAGACTCAAGCCTGAATGCTGCATGGAAGGAATACTACTCTATCGACAGCTTGGGCGTCTTGAAATCTACTAAACCGCTACTTTCCAAGGACGACGAGCGCGCGTTACAGTTACTCTCATCTGGTACACAGCTTAAGGGATGTCGGTACGAGACCGTATTACTATGGCGGAAAGACGACATTCGACTCCCAGACAACAGAGCCATGGCCGAGAAGCGTCTAAGCTGTTTGGAAAAGCGGATGAATCGTGATCCAGCATTGGCCGAAGCGTTGCGGGTAAAAATGAAGGAGTATGAGCACAAGGGATACATTCGTATGTTGACACCGGAAGAAGCTGCCGTGAAGCATCCTCGAAAGTGGTACCTGCCGATTTTCCCAGTCATAAACCCCAACAAGCCCGATAAAATTCGCCTAGTCTGGGACGCGGCTGCTAGCTTCAAAGGAGTTTCGTTGAATTCTGCGTTGCTAACCGGTCCCGATCAGCTGTCTTCGTTACTGTCAGTACTCTACAGGTTCCGTGAGTACCGCTTCGCCATAGTTGCGGATCTACGAGAGATGTTCCATCAGGTGCTGACAAATCTGGACGATCAATACAGCCAGCTATTCCTGTGGTGGGAAGACGGAGATACGAGTCGGCCTTCGCGAGTGTACGCCATGAATGTTATGACCTTCGGAGCTACATGTTCGCCTAGCTGCGCGCAATACGTGAAGAACCTTAATGCCAAACGATTCGAGCAACAGTTCCCGCGAGCTGCCGAATGTATCCAGAAAGACCATTACGTCGATGACTGGCTGACTAGTGAGGAGTACGAAGAGGAAGCAATGAAGTTGGCTAAGGAAGTGCAGTTCATTCACGGCCAAGGCGGCTTCGAACTACACCACTGGTTATCAAATTCAAAAAAAGTGCTGCAGAGTATCACCAGTGTCGGAGAAGGCGAAAAGGATCTCGATCTCAGTTCTCAGATGGCGACGGAGAAAGTTCTCGGCATGTGGTGGAGAATCTCAACGGATACCTTTACCTTCAAGCTCTCTCCGAAACACGACGACGATTTGCTCAATGGTCGGAGAATACCGACGAAGAGGGAACTGCTCAAAACCCTGATGACGATCTACGACCCTTTGGGACTGATTGGGTGTTTCCTGATGTTCCTGAAAATCCTACTGCAAGAGGTCTGGCGTGCAGGGACAGATTGGGACGAAGAGATACCGACAGAGCTTGTGGGAAAGTGGAAGGAGTGGTTGAAAGTCCTACCCCAAGTCGAAGAAATTAGCGTTCCCCGGTGTTATCGGCTGACTACGAAGATCGCCGATAATACCAATATTCAACTTCATATCTTCACCGACGCAGGCCGAGACGGGCTGGTTGCCGTAGCGTATCTGCGGTTCGAACAAGGGGGCACGGTAGAATGCGCGTTGATCGGAGCAAAGTCTCGAGTGTCACCTTTGAAATACATGTCGGTTCCACGTCTTGAACTTCAAGCAGCCGTTATTGGAACACGCCTCGCGGCCACCATAACCGAATCGCATCGATTGAAGATATCCGAACGATGTTTCTGGACTGACTCGCGAGACGTCATCTGCTGGATAAGGTCGGATCACCGCCGATACTCTACCTTCGTCGCTCACAGGATCGGCGAAATAATGGAAGCAACCGAAATGAAAGAGTGGAAGTGGATTTCAACGCGATTGAACCCAGCAGACGAAGGCACGAAATGGCAAAGGTTGCCTGATTTGTCTCCAACGGGTCACTGGTTCCGAGGTCCTGAATTCCTGTGGAAGCCAAGATGCCAGTGGCCAGCAGACAGCAAAGATCCCGGGACAACTGTCGAGGAAATCCGATCAAGTATACTTCACCACAACGTTCGCGAACCTGTGCTTCGATTCGAACGATTTTCCCGATGGAAGCGGATTCACAGAGCAGTAGCATATATCCTGCGGTATCGTTCGAATCTCCGCCACAAAATCCACTCTCCACTGACCTCTACACCGTTCACCCAGGAAGAACTGCAGAAAGCGGAGTGGGAAATCTATCGCCATGTTCAAAAGCAAGCCTTCCCCGAGGAGTATGATCTGCTGTCCAGTGCCAAGTCAACGAATGAAATTAGTAGCCGACCGCTTCCAAAGAACAGCATGCTGTATAAGCTGAGCCCCTTCATCGACGATGCGGGATTACTACGGATGCGAAGCCGCATCAGCTCATGCCAGCTCGTAGAAGATTCCGCCAAGTATCCCATCCTGCTGCCAAAACGACATCATCTGACGAACCTCGTGATCGCCGATTACCACTGCCGATACAAGCATATCAACCACGATACAGTCATCAGTCAGATCCGTCTGAAGTTCCATATTCCACGGCTTCCTTCAGCGTACAAACGGGTGTACCACGCCTGCCAGGCATGTAAGATCCGACGAGTCAGACCACATCCTCCATTGATGGCCGATCTCCCGGTAGGGCGAATGGCAGCATTCAATCGAACCTTTCCCGGTACTGGCATAGACCATTTTGGTCCCGCGCAGGTAGTAGTCGGAAAGAGGGTAGAAAAACGCTGGGGAGTCCTCGTGACCTGCTTAACCACCCGGGCCATCCACATTGAAATTGCACACACACCGTCGACGGACCCCCGTATCCTGGCACTCAGGAACTTCATCGCACACCGAGGAAACCCCCATCGAGATCTTCAGCGATCGCGGTACTAATTTTATCGGCGCCGATCGCGAGCTTCGCAGAGAACTGCAAAAGGTGGACCAAGACTAGATGATGGCGTATTTCGTGGAACCCAATACAAAGTGGACGTTCAATACACCAGCCGCTCCGCACTTTGGAGGGAGCTGGGAGCGACTAATCCAGTCGGTGAAGAAAGTTTTGTATCAAACAGAGACCAAGCGCCTCTTGACGGATGAAATCCTGCGAAGCCGACTATCAGAAGCCATGATGAGCCCTACAACCACGACCAGGGACAGATTTACCGTTAGACGTGCAATCTTCCCCACCTCTAACGCCGAAACTATTTCCTTTTAGGATCCTCTAATGGATCCAAGCCCCCGATCGCATTAAACAACACTCCGAAACAACTCACGAACTCGTGGATTGTGGCGCAAGAGTTCGCAGACGAGTTCTGGAAGCGATGGATCACCGAGTACCTGCCCACCCTGACACGCCGATCGAAGTGGTTTCAGCCAGTACGACCGATTCAGGGAGAAAAAAAAAAAAAAAAAAAAAAAAAAAAAAAAAAAAAAAAAAAAAAAAAAAAAAAAAAAAAAAAAAAAAAAAAAAAAAAAAAAAAAAAAAAAAAAAAAAAAAAAAAAAAAAAAAAAAAAAAAAAAAAAAAAAAAAAAAAAAAAAAAAAAAAAAAAAAAAAAAAAAAAAAAAAAAAACGTAGCCCTGATTGTCGACCACGCCCTTCCACGGAACTGCTGGCCGAAAGGACGAGTGGTCGAGGTCGTCTGGTCAAAGGACGGACAGGTACGGCGAGCAACTCTGCAAACGGCCAACGGGAGACTGGAGAGACCCGCGGTAAAAATTGCAGTGCTTGATGTCGATTCCAGTTGGAGTACGTCGAGCGAATGCCCAGACGTACTGAAGGGAAGTGTCACGGACGTGACAAACCGACAGACTGGCAGCACTGGCGGACGAACATCACCCCCGGTCACACGTAGTCGCAAAACGGCTTGCGCACTAAAGTTGACAGCCGTCAGCTTACCAACGACTGCCGTCAGGTTACATATATACAAAGAAAAAACAATAGAACAAAAAAATCATTGAAAGCAGGACAAAGTTTACGAGTTAGAAGTGCATGTAGGCATAAGAAAGTTGGTGAAATTTAGTTTATCTTTAAGTTCCTTTATCTTATAGAATAGCTATACCACGAAGAACCACACACAGTACGTTTAGTTAGTTCAAAATTATACACGAACATTGAATTAAACGGTAAGGTACAACATGTAAAACACACACAAAACCTAACCCCCATTACATTACAGTACTGTGCCCACTAGCATAAAACGAACATAGGAAGCATACGGATTTGTTGGTTATTAAACAGCGAGACAATACTAAACGGAGTAGAACGAAGTAAGACACACAATTGCATGCAACACACAACAGAAAGCAACACAACGTACTAATGAGATGATCGCAAAGCGATGGCACAACATAAACATGGACTGCACTGTGGGTCATAATGGACAAAAACATTGGTCAAATTATAACACACAAAAAATACATGAATTCATAAAACATCTTAAAAATTAAGAAATAACATATAGATAGGTGATCAACATGTGACAAGACTAAATTTGTTAATTATTTTTTTTTAAAGGGATTTTTTAACATCCCCGTGCAATAAATCCAGGAGTTATTTAATCGGAAAAAAAATTGTCTTTGCTTCACGCCAACA
>JAHHFK020002707.1:0-24935 GCA_024533555.2 Aedes koreicus | reverse complement strand
ACCAAACTTGAACAGCACCAACCAGAAGTTTGGAGAGCTTTAAATCTAGTTACCATCCCCATCCCAAATTTAACAATATTTCAAATCAGAACTAATCTGACACTTGGTAAAGAACATTTCTATTTCATATTTAGTGTTTTTTTTTTTCTATTTACTTAATGTCTGGTATGGAGGATACATGCTATAAACTACATAGAAAGGTAACTATAAAATGAGAAGAAAGACAAGCAAACCCCCAATCCAACCCAAACCACCTCCATTGCCTATCGCGACAGACACGCGCATCCCGTCCACTAAAGGGTGTCCACGATGAAATTGCCACACAAAATTGATTCGCAAAATTCGAGTTTTCATCCGATTGCCATCAAATTTTCAGGGATTGAGAAATAACTATTAAACTTCATTTTACCATTTTACTCGTATTTTATTTACAGTCCATACGCAAATGCCCGCACCTTGGCCTTAACCCCGGCCATAAGATTCTGCACAACCTGTGAATCAACCGTTTTTTGCATGTAAACCCATACTTCCTTCAGTTCCTCGACTGTCTTCACTACCTTAGGTCGTTTAAGAAGGTGCTGCTTCATAATCGCCCAGTACTTCTCGATGGGGCGGAGCTCCGGTGTGTTGGGAGGGTTGAACATTTTCGGCACGAAATTGACCTTATTGTCCGCATACCACTTCAGCACGTCCTTGGAGTAGTGGCATGAGGCCAAATCCGGCCAGAAGATTGTTGGGACGTTGTGGGCCTTCAGGAGAGGAAGCAGCCGCTTCTGGAGGCACTCTTTTATGTACACCTGTCCGTTCATCGTGTCCTGGGTCACGAAAGGTGCACTCCGCTTCCCGCACGTGCAGATGGCTTGCCAAACCAGGAATTTCTTCGCAAATTTTGACATCTTCTGAGTGCGGACATGCTCCGGAACGCTGAACTTATCCTTGGCCGTGAAAAACAGGTTGCCGGGGATCTGTTTGAAGTCGGCCTTCACATTATGTTTCGTCGTCCATGATGCAGCATTCAACTTTCGTCAGCATGTTGAGGTACAACTTCCTGGCACGGGTTTTGGCGGACTTGTTCTGCTTCTCGTCGCGATTAGGGGCCTTTTGTACCTTGAACGTTCGAAGCCCAGCCTTAGTTTTGGCCTTCTGGACAAAACTTCGGCTTAGGTGCAGCTTTTTAGCCACATCCCGAACGGAGGCGTTCGGATTTCGGTTGAAGGCCCCAACTACGCGGTTGTGATTTTTGGTGTTGTACGGAATACTTTTTCCTTCACTTCTGGGCTTCCGATCGGTGGTCAACCGTTCCTCGAACCACTAATCACTCGCGACACCGTGGAATTCCGCGATTCCCAACGTTTTAGCGATGGAACGATGCGAGAGATCTTGTTCTCGTGATGAATGCGCAAGATTTTATGCGCACGAGCTGTTCTTTCGACTCCATTTCCGCGAGTTTTGATCACAGGACTTTAAAAAACTTGCAGGATGTAAATAATGCACTATGAACTAAATCCACCCAAATTTTCATTAAATTCTACCCAACGGTTAAAGTTAGAGCAATTTCATAGTGTGGCAATTTCATCGTGGACACCCTTTAGTGTTGTCTAAATGTCAAACCGGAGTCAAGCGTGATTCCAAGGTCTCGAACAGTATCAACTTTCAGCAGAGGCTGGTTATTTACTAAGGCCTGTACTCGAAAAAAGTGCACCATTTTTATCCGTGTGTAACTTGTTTGTCCGTTAGTAAGAATTGATGAAAATCCCTATGGAAAAAGTGATGACAATTTACTCTGTACATTACATGTGCAAAATTTCATAACAATCGGTTCAGTGGTTATTGAGATGTCATCGAAACAAGAAGGAAATCGCCAGAGAATTTTGCGCGCCGTCGCAGAAGCTCCGACTGCGACCATGCGATGGATCGGAAGACAACTGGGAATCACCCATACAACTGTGTCTTGGGTGGTAACATTGTTTAATGAGTGCCAGACGACCGAGCGGCGGGCTGCAAGGAAAGAAAAATTTAGTATAGTTTTTATACTATTCGACATGTAAACCCAATGAATGATAAAAATGATTACTTTGTAAACTATCAACGATTAGAAAAATCTCAGAGTGTATATAATTTTATTAAGAAATATTTATTTCGACAAAACCATTGTATAGTTGAATCAACCATATTTTACTGAAGTTGATTCAAGCATACATTACCCTGATAAAAAATTACCTTAAACGAACGATATCACTAATTCTTGAACCATTTTTTAATGGTTTGGATGATACCCCAAATAGGTCGTTAAGAAAAATAACCATATGAAATTTATTAGGGTAGTCAAATCAATTTGAAATGCATGATTGTTACAATCATACATATGGGTTATCGAAAAAACAATCCAAAAATATAGTGAATTTTGGATGAAATTATACTTTTTTCTCGTGATTGATTTATACTTTTTTCTCCGTGAGGTAACCGGAAAAAAATTCTCATAGGTTTAAATACAATTAAATGTATTGTTACCATACAATAGAATCTACAGCATGTACAATTAATAGTGTTGTTCACAACTATAAGATGACAATAGGAGTTATTGTTTCCACAATAGAATCGTATGTAAATTGAGCCATCGACTATAAAAAAGGGGTGTTGTTATGTATCTTAACTATAGAAAAAATCATTTTTTCCGAACAAAATTTGAGTCAATTACTATTAATTATATTGTTTCTCTATTGTTGAAAATTCTAGCATGTTGGGTGAATAGTAAATCTATTGTAATGATAATATGCATATTTAATGCATCTGATACATAAACAATAAGATTCATGGTCGGAAATACGTTTTAATGTAATTTTATATTATTGTATTGTAATTGTATGGTTATTTTTATCCGGGTAGTGTACGCGCGTATAATGGTCACTAATAGCTAATTCATTTTTGATCCAGTTCCAAACTGGATCGGGTATCAGAATTGGGTTGGCTTGTTATGAGTCAAACATCAGTGTCTATGTGTTGTTCTGTTACTCTTATTGGATAGAGCTTTGCAGTGACAATTAGTTCGGGTATCGCAGGTTGGAACTAGTTCATACCCTGGTTCAAAAACGAATTCGATATAAGATAATTTCAATTCATACACGCATCGATATCGAGTTCGAAAGAAATTTCTTTTTCCTATCTCAATCCCATGTTAAATTCCGTTTACTGAAACGGAAAAGTAAAGAATCGAAAAGAAATTTCTGCAGCAGTATCCACCTGAAAAGAACGACAAATGCAATTGGAATTTGTTAGGTTTCCACCAGGGACCTGGCAACCCTATCCTATTTACTAGCCTTTGACAGTATGCAACATATCGCGGGCCTTATTTGAATAAGGCCCATCTGACATTTGTTACTACGGGTACGAACGCCAGCATTGTTTACAAACAATTAATCTTTTGACGTTTGGTTGTAAGAGGTGTTAGCTACAGGACAATTCAAAGCGCATACAGTGGTGCTTCCAGGCGGATTAAAGTTTATGAAGTTTTTATTGGTTTTGATTAAATTCGTCATGAAGGAAGAGTTGCGACGGAGTGGAGTGAATTCTGGTGGAGTTATAATCAGCAAAAGTGATATCGGACGACTTGTTGCTTATCATCAGGAGTGGGAAGAGGTGGGAAATAAGACCCGGGAAATAATTCAAAAAGATGTAGCGTTGATACAAGGTAGGATTCAGGAGATTGATGATTGGATCGAGAGATTGTTTGCAGAGTGTCAAGGTCCGGCAAAGCATTTAAGTTTCGAGAAGTTGATGGAACTATGGGGAACAATCAACAGGAAGAGTTTCCAAGAAACCGAAACTAAGCGGCAACGACTGCAAGGTATTACGGCTGAATATAATAAAGTTATTGTAACCGCGAAAAAGAAACTAGAGCCCAAGGAATTGACGCTTGGCATAAAAGAAAATGAACTTAAGGAGACACTGTATCGTTTGGAGGTCTTATTTCCTGACAACGCATGCAATTTTCGAGAAGTGTTTAACGAGAATGGGAAAATAGACGCTGTGAAATTGTTTGAGATCATCATATTCCTGCTTCCGGATATCAGTCAGCATCTAGCGGGGTTTTCAGTTCGAAGTATCGAGTCATTAAAGTTTGAAATGAAGGAACTTTCCAAAGTCGCCCTCAAAGCAGACAGCATTTGTCACGAATTGTCATCATTGCGTAGAAATCTACCGTTTGGAGATGCCAAATTCCAGGAGCTAAATAATCAAAACGCAGATGAATTAAATGTAGACCTCGGGATAAGGAACAAAATATTCAATACACCTCCGATTACGCTTAATTTTCAAGAAGATCCGGAAGCCGATAGTCGCCCAATCTCCAAACGAAATCGAATCGCTCTCCTAGATGATGACCAAATTCATCAAATGAATCTCAGAATGCGACTCCTGTCATCCAGCATTTCTCAGCAGCTTCCTAAAACACCTCGGTCTGCTAAGAAACAAAAAATATCGCCGAGAACTCCCGGTAACGTATTCGCTGTTCCTAAACCAACCAAGAAAGAAAGAATGAATCCGATGTCAATGTTGAATAAAATTACAGCACACGGAAAACTTAAAGCTAAACCACCACAACCGGTGAATAGCACACTGAATATTTCGTCACTCTCGACTCTAGGGGAAATTTCACTTCGACCTGAATTCTCGTCGACTTTACTAGGTACACCCGAAAAGCAAACTCCACAACACCGTCGCAGTATTAACGACAACGAACCGAAACAGACAACATTCCAACCATCTCCCCGCTTCAGAACCATTTACAGTGAGGATCTAATCGTGGAGTCATCCTCCGCCAAGGGAGCCATGTCGCCGGATTCGTTGTTCCTCTTGGGCCAAGGAAGAAGAAACAGCAAACGAAGGAGTTCTCTTCTACAGCCTGATCAGCTGCAGACCTCTCCATCGGGGAAGCTGGAACCGTTAGTTACGAAAGCTAATAAAGGAGCCGTTATAACAGCGACGACTTATAACAATGCAGTAACGCCAGAGATAAGGATATCTCTGCCTGAAGACATGGATTCGGGGATAAGCGAGGATGGTAAAGCAAATGCGACACAAGAAGCAGCTGAACTTCGAACTGAAATTGACGATAATCAAGATCTGGACGGAACATTGCATCAGGAGGTGAGTTTTTGGTCGACGGATTCAACTTTATTTGCTGTTATTTCTGGTTTACAATGATTACTTTTATTGTCTTTATTTTGAACATTTTGAGCTATCCTGTTGAAAAGTACGCAAACTTAAGTATTCCTTTGTAATCTTGCGTAACATTCAAAAAGGGTCTATCTTAGTTGATCGTTTCTCTTCATCGGCTTTTTTGCTTTATCACGGCTAAATCATTGAATTTGTAGCTTTGCTTAGGGCTTAGGTCGATAGAAAAAGTTCTCCTGTGCCGGTCAGAAGCTAGATAATAACCTTAAGGTTTCGATGAAGTTAAGTTCGTCAATCTGGCGAACGGTAAAATAACCGACCGTGGTGAAGATTTCGTTGTCATCGAGTTCGCTGATGAACAAGCTTTTCATCGAGAAGTGAACCTTGGCTTTGCGCTTTACACAACAAGCCTATCCTTGAACTTGCTATTACAGAGATATAAAATCTCACGACACTCACACACGAAAGTCATCAGCATAGCAATTTACAAACATTAACCAGAAACGATCATCACGTGTGATAGGGCGAAGATTGCAAACTATACTCACCAGGTAATCAATAAGCAGTTCCAAAGCGTCTTTACGGCAGCCTATCAAGCAGTTAAGTCACCTTAAATACAACATAAATGCCGTTTTTGGCCCAATATACGGCTGCTTTACTGCAATGCTATGATAATGCTTCATCAATGCTATTTTGCATTCGAAATGCTTATAACAGGCTACTAGCATTTAACTAGCATTTGAAATCCAAGTTTACAACAGATAGCATTCAAGATGCTGATATAATGCTAGTATAATGCTTGTAGCATCTAAAATGCAGATTTAGGGTTGATTTACTGCATATGCTAATGCTTATTGGTTACCTGGGTCGAACTGTGACTGTCGTGCCAATCGAAACGTGAGCCTCCCTGTCGAGGATCACAAGCACAACAATAAAGTAACATGGCTTCCAAAGTATGGGTAGGCCAAGAAATCTAATTGCGAATTGGTTTTTGATCCAGTTCCAAACCGGATCGGATTTGAGAATTGGATCTGCCTATGTTTTGGCAATCGCATGTTTATTTGTATGTGTATGAAGCCTAACCTTTAAAGGTAAGTACCGTTAAAGGTACTGACGTGAAGTTCGATTTCGCTCGATTAATTAGTTATTTCCCTACCCTAGAACCGAACAGTTTCATTCAGATTCATGGAAGAAAGGAGATGCAACAGCTCTTGCCACGATTGCTCTACTAGTCGACGATAGCCAAACTCCTCTTATCCGAAATTGCAAGACGGCAGGTGAAACGTGGAAAGCTCTGGAAAACCACCACCAAAAGACCACTACGTTCACCGAACTGCCGTTTTGAAGAAACTCAGTAAGGCGGAGTATCTGAACGCTGGAGGCATGCAAGGCCACCTCTTTCGTACGGACGAACTTAACACTTGTCTGCCCAACGCTGGTTAGGAGCTGGAATCAAGCCTCAAAGTCGCGATGGTGTTGAAGAGCATGTCGGAATCTTTCGATACTCTTACGACAGCAATGGTTAATTCCTCATCGGAAAGCAGGTCCGATGAGGAATTAACGATGGAATTAGTGAAGCGGAAGCTGTTTGGCGAGGCTCAAAAGCGAGCGGAGAAATATCATCACGGTTATGCCATTTTGCGAGCGAGCGGCAAAAAACGAAGCGCATTTGTCACCGTTGCAACAAACTGGGTCACGTTAAGCGAGAATGTCGTTTAGCGAAGTCCGAGAAAGAAATCAACAAACAACTGACTAGTGGAAGATAACAGAAACCTGCAGTGGCAGGTGCGAAAATTGGCAATGGTGTCACCGTTTGCATTTTTCGATGAGCTGAACAACAGTCCGGGAACAACCATCACTTTGGCTGATGGTAACGAAACGCACGTGAAGGAGATCGGTTCCGGTAAATTACTTTGCTATGAACTGAAGTCAAATGAAGTCAATTTCTCGGAGTTCAGTGGTGCCAGCCGTTGCACGCAAGACCGGCGACCAAGCTACGAATGACGTGGTAGTCAGCCGTGATGCACGTTTCGTCGAAGAAGAAGTCGTCAGCAAGAGAGGTATGCCGGCTCCGACAACTGTGGAGTACGAGTCGGTGATCACGCAACTACGGTGGATGAAGATGATACGTCTGATGATTAAAGTGATGACGGAAACACTTTCTTTTGAGGAGGATACCACGCCGATGAATTCAGATTCCAGCGTGTATGATTCACCCTGCGAAACAGAGGAAGACGGTAATGATGATGAAATTGCAACATCACGAAGATCAAACCGTAGCAAGAAAGGGATGGTGCTCCTGCGGTACAGTGAACGATAAGGTCCAATATTCTGGGGATCGCGGAAGCAAACCTGCGTTGCGCTAAGCAGTATGGAAGCATAATTTGTGGCGCTAGCTGAGTGCTGTCAGGAACTCACATGGATTGTCCGAATGCTAGAAGATTTCTCCGTTGATGTCCCAGCCCCAGTTTTGGTTCATGAGGATAACCAATTATGCATCAAACAGTAGGAATCGACGAAGATCAATAACCGTTCGAAGCATGTATAATTAAGGCAAAGTAAACCAAAGCAAGTAGAGCAAAGTATAATTTTGTCGGCAAGCTACATGAAGAAAACCTCCTCTATGTCACTACTATTCAACCGATGCTGGCAGCTCAAAAGGTAGCAAGAAGCAGTAGGTGTTCAGCAATCTAGAAAGAGTGTTGAATAATAGGCACTTGATGAACACGAAGACCGTGATATGTTATACTTTGACCTGAAATAAATAGTTATTTTCCATGCCTTGAACAGAACCGTTGTTCTTATTAACGAATCCGGCGAATTACGGCAGATCTCAATAAATACGTCGCGATCGTTAAAACGCATTTCTTAAAGTGTGAAAGATCGCAGCCCAATATATTGCCGGCTATAGTCCACAGCAAAAAGGGATAGCAGAACGGCAAAACCGGTCCCTCATCGAAATGGTTCGGTGCATTCGTTTCGATTCATAGCTGGACTAGTAATCGATGTCACGCCTTACGAGCTTTGAAATGGCATAAATCCCAAGGTAGATCATCTAAGAATATTCGACTTTCAAGCGTGAAGAGAAGGAATCTGGAAAGTTATCGAAAGCCACATGAAAGGACTACGTGAGCCGTGACGTTAAGTTCATTGAAAACTCTATTGATTCAACAGATGTACCGCCAGCAAGCAATTACTTTGCAATGATGTCACCAACGTCACAAAGTACACGAACAAAGAACCTCAAAACTATCCCGAAGCGATTAACAATCCCGAAGCCAGCGCATGGAAAACCGCGAAGAAGAAGAAGAAGGAAATAGATGCTCTTCAAGAAAACGGCACATGGATGCTAGTTCAAATTCCCATTGGTCGCTGGGCAGTAGGTTGTAAGTAAGTACGCAAAGATTCGCACAGAAATTTGTCCAGGACTGACGAGATTTTCGCCACAACGTCAAACAACCTTGCGAATAGTCAAGCGAGCAGCAGATGCTAGTCAAGCAGGTTGATATAAAGAACTCCTACCTGTACGAGAAACTGCTAGAATGTTTAAG
Source organism: Aedes koreicus (assembly GCA_024533555.2). Classification (NCBI taxonomy): domain Eukaryota; kingdom Metazoa; phylum Arthropoda; class Insecta; order Diptera; family Culicidae; genus Aedes; species Aedes koreicus. The sequence goes on along the minus strand of JAHHFK020002707.1, from coordinate 16,212 downwards.
CACAGACATGTTTGACTTCATCTCATTTACCTGTGTAAAAAACATGACTTGCCTCAAGATATCAAGTAGCAATAACCTAATAGATGGCACCACCGATTTGTTTTTATTGGTAAGGGAAACATGGCTTACCAGTCAAACTGTCAGATTTAATATAGCAATAAGTTGACTAGGCGGCGCTACTGTGCAAGATGATTCCAACGTAATTTGATTTGACATTTCACACAACAAATTTGAATTATTCTATTTGAGTTTGGATGTCTGTCTGCGGTTTAAGTAGCTTGTTTGTTGCGATGAAGCCCAGCTGCTTTTTAAATAAGGCTTCTCGTGGCAAAATCTGGAAACATAAATTTCAGAATAAAAAAAAATTGTCAAAGTGATTCAAGATTTATTCTTTTAATCATTTATTTATGCAACTTTGATTATTTAAAAAATAAATTAACATTACCTAATTGGGTTGCCTAAAAAATTGACGAACTTTTGAACGAAACATACCTAATATACAAATAACTTAAGGCAATCAGAATGTAGAGAAGTGTGATAGAATTAGGGATTCAGGTGTTGTCTTAGACTCTAAACTTACGTTCATTGATCATTATAACACAATTATAAACAGAGCTAAAAACATGCTAGGATTTATTAAACGTTTCTGTAACTTTCATGACCCGTATACGATAAAAACATTATACATTGATTATGTCAGATCAATACTAGAATATTGTAGCATAGTTTGGTCTCCATTCACAATAACACATGAAGAAAAAATAGAGTCAGTACAAAAGCAATTTTTGTTATACGCACTAAGAAAGCTAGAATGGACTGTATTTCCTTTACCATCTTATAAGGCTCGATGTATGCTTATCAATATTCAAACATTAAAAGAGCGTCGCGAATTTGCTATGGCGTCATTTATAAATAATATAGTCTCACACAGAATTGATTCAATGGACATTCTATCAAAATTAAACTTTTACACACAAAAATTAAAAAAATACTTCCGCGCGTGCTAGGTTTAAGTTAAGAACTTATTGTAATTAAAATGGTCTACGAGTGATTGACGACGACGAATAAATTTACCCAAGTTGAGTACAAACTTCTCTGCAACCGATTTAGCCGCTTTTGTCCCAGATTTTCGAAAAAAGTTATAGGGAAACTGCCCCCATATTAATCTCATTGTTCCTATATTCATCCTACGATGAATCAAAGAATTGGGCAGTTGAAGGATCGGTTTCGTTTTCTAATAATGTTTGCTTACGTTAAATAACTACAACAAACATTACTAACTAATCCTTCAACTGCCCAGTTGTTTGATTCATCGTAGGATGAATATAGGAACAATGAGATTAATATGGGGGCAGTTCCCCTACTTGTTCCTTGCTGCACTGCGACAGCCCCCCCCCCCTTCTCTCTCCCCCTATATCTCTCTCTCTTTCTCTCTCTCCCATCACTCTCTCTTTCTCTCTCTCCCATCACTCTCTCTTTCTCTCTCGCATCACTCTCTCTTTCTCCATCCCCATTTCTCTCTCTCTCTCTTCATGAGCGCCAAATATCGCTCGACAGTACGTAACTCTGGGTTAGGTTAGGTGGATTTGCCTCTTTAGGTTCGCTTCATACCATTGAGAACATCCTTTGCGTAATGACAGGATGCCAAATCAGAGACTGCACCATGGCTGCGTAGGATTGGTAACAACCGTTTTGGCAGGCACTCTTGGGTACATTTCCTTATTTTCAATTGTTGTTAGCAAACTTTTGTTTGCTTGACCACTGCTGCAACTAAATAGATCTTGGGAAATAAATTTATATTTCACCTTCAAAGCCTGCTGGTGTGTCTTCAACTCCGTTTTTGTCCTTCTTCTCGTCTTGCTAGCTCAACCGAGAATTGAAGTATTTTAAAACGCTGTTAGCAGTGCTCGCGGTATAACAAAGCTTTTTAGCTTTAGTTTCCTCGATGGAGAGATCCGTATTTTCATACACTTTCTTTTCGAACCTACTCCTCCGTCGTTACCTTGTGATATAAACTATTTGAACTTTCAGAAAAAAAACCGACCTACGTCCACCGCTCTACAAAATATTTCACTCTCTAATGAGATATATGAGATATTTCAGGAGATAAAGATGTTTTTGGGATGTCTATATTTTTGTAAGATTTCAATCGGTTCCATCAAAAATAAATTAAAAGTATTCGAACTAGACAGCACTTTTCTCACAGTGTAATCAATTACGTATTCATTATTAACCGACAGGCTTATTTATATTAGACTAGTGCTGCCATCTGAGTGTGACTTCCTCTATGTTGAAATATGTCGGTATGATTGTTCCGAAGAAAGTGTTGAAAACCTTATCAATCCCATAACTCGATAATCTTGATAAACTTGATCAATCAGTCATTTCGCACCAACGTTAAGCGCAGCAGGAAATAAAAGCTAAGTCTTGTTTGTCCGCGAAACGAATTTTTATCGAAATTTTTGAGAAATTGGAAAGTGTTAAATATCTTGAGTTTCCAGTGGCTAATGGTAGTAAAAGCGACAGTAAAAGTGTAAATATTATATCCAGGTTATCGCGTTTTTTATTCTCTATTGTTTTAGGTTTTTTCGCCATTGAAAATAGCAAAAGTAGTGTAAATTAGATGAACCTGTAAATATTAGTGATAATTTAGTGTAAGGACATCGTGTAAACTGTGCATGAACAGTGCCGTCGATGACGAGGACCAGGGTTTTGAGTTAGACTCAATACCCAAAGGTAACATTCAAGAGGGAAAGTATGGTTTGCGTAGCCCAGTAAGAAAGGTTCGTCTAACATTAGTCTAACGTTAGTCGAACACGTTAGACTGTTCGTCGAACATTTTGTCTAACTTTCGTCTAATGTTAGACGCCTGTTAGACACATCTGACACATAATGTTAGACGTTACTGGGTAAAAAAGCTTACCAACTAGTTCAACGATAGACTAGATTTAGGCGATATTTACTACGGGTGGTTAGACCCGTTAGACTAGGTTTTGCAATCAAAGTTTTATGGTCGTTTCTTGACACTCTGCTACACAAAACTTGTCACTTTTGCAATACTAGCAGAGTGACAACAAACGACCATAAAACTTTGATTACTCACCTATTTTTGGGCAGCTTAAATCGTCATATCCCGCTCCTCTTGTTTGCAGCTTCAAACACCGCCAAGTTTGCCGACTGAGGCAAATGACTGGAACAATAAAGAACAACATCTGCGACGTAATTCATTCGAGCTCTATCTGCCAGCGTTGCCATAATTATTTTCAATTAACTTTATATTGCGTCAAAAGAAATCAGATTTCATATGTACCTCCTGCTCAAATATGAACGAGACTGGTTAAATATTTATTTATTAGACGTTAAACAATAGTAGACCGTTTTGTTACATGGATAATTCTTACATGGATACATCCTTATACTAAAATTAAATGCCTATGTTCTATTACTTCACAGAGTGTTAAAATATTTTTTCAATTTGTCCTACACTGAACAAAGGAACTTAAGAAGTTCATTCAAAAACCTTATGAAATTTAGCCACAAGGAATCGATTTGAATTTCATACTTTTACCTTATGAATGCGAATGCGATGTTTTTTGTCTTCATTACCAGCTATGTTTTACATATGATAACTACAAGAGTTTCATAACACAGCCTTATGAAACACATTATTGTTGATTATGATAACTGAACGTGTCCGTTATGCATTTTAAAATTGATTTCTAAAAACAATTTTCACTTTCATGTTTATTGTTTTTAGGAAGATGGGTTTATTTTTTAGAATAATTAAATTAATGAGACATCTTTATTTGTAAATAAAAGGTACCTTCTTACAATCCTTGATGTGTTGATCTGTGTACAAAGTGCACAAAGTTTCCGATCCCAAACGGTTCAACAGATCCTTGAGGGCAACCAGCGTTTCGGCCTCGGCCAAGCCTCCGGCAACGGCTGCAACTTTGCGCTTGGGGGCACCCCTCACTGCTTTGGGCGACGGTTATCAGGGCCGATTTTCATTCGACAGCTTCAAATTCACCACTTGGATTGCGTAGCATGGGGGGCAATCATACGTTGGCGCTTCAACCCATCACAAGCAAAGCGGGACTTGCCATGCAAGCAAAGCAAAGCGGGAAAGAATGAGTTTTTTTTTGATAAATTTGTTTGAAATCATAAGCCTGAAATTTTTTTTAATGTCTATACATATTTCACAGGAATATTTTCTAACCAGATAACCTTAATGTTACAACCATGGTTCACAAGCAGTGCTGTAAATAGTCATTACGATTCATTTGGATGAACTTACTGATAACTTGTTTCAGAAGCTAAATTTATCTATGTGAAGTACGATCAAATTGTAGATCTTGACACATTTTACAACATTATGTAATACCCCATCAAGACAAAAAGCTACATTACGTGATATTGAGTATCTTGAACTCAAATGTCAAGCATATTATTTTCAGTAAAAACTAGATGCATGAATGTTGATATAAAGTAAAGCTATATCAAGTAATATAGTTGTATTGTTGACGGAATATAACAGTGCATTGCCCTAATTGGTAGATAGAAAGAAGCATATTCACTTTCAATTTCATATAATACTCTTAGCCTTACGTCTTAGATTTTAAAGTTAGAGCAATACATTGTGAGACCAATTTAAGATCAATAATAATCATTAATAATGCTTGATGATAGTAAAACTCAACAACATCGTACGTGATATTTTGATCGAACATTTTAATTTATTTTCGAAATCTCAAGTTTAAGTGACAATTCACAAATCTTAGCGCAACCTTAACTAAACTTTACTCTATAAAATAGGTTTTTGATAGCATTTAATAAATTTTGATAAATTTAATTAACATCGCCAAAAATAAGTCGAGCCAAAAATTTTGATTCGATATAAAATAATTATATATAAGATTTCTTTCTGATGCGAAAGATTATGTTTATAAGTATCCTTATATTGAGGTTAAAGTTATGTTAATTCTAGTTACGTTGTTCGTTTTGCTTTATTTGTGGTATGACTGTATTTTTACTCTCTTCCAGCCTAGCAATCCATTTGGCCTTTCGACCTAATAATACGCGGCCTATTGGCGTTCGATCTAATGGCATTTAGCCTAATGACCCACCACTAAATTAACCGCAAAAGTGATTGAAAATTAACTCAGTTACTATATCAATAGAAATTCATCAAAAAAATCATCTTTTTGAGCCACCATCCTTTCTAAGACCTTGTCTTGCATGCAGCTCCACTGACCAGCAAAATCAATTTGAATTATCGGTCTGAGTTCACAGTTCTGTGTACGCTCTGGGAAGTTCCAAAAACGAAGGAGTCGACCCGTAAACAGAAACACTTACACGAAACCCGCGAAAACATAAGAGTCTCCTTCCAACAAAACGATCCAACAAGTCGAATAACCCAATTCGCAATACTGAAAAAGGTTTGCATTAGGCCAAATGTCATCAATGGTCAAATTTCAGCTTATTGCTTGCTCTCAACTTAGTGTTACAAATGCACTTCCAAAGTTATTAATTGAGACCTTTCGATGCCAGGTACCATTTACGCATTAGTATGGTTGTGTGGCAAGTATAATCATACCCTATGCCCAGGGAGTCGAGAAATTTTCCTTGACGAAAAAATTCCTAGAGTAGAACGGGAATGGAACCCAGCCACCTCCAGCATGGTGTTTCTTTGTAGCGGCCTGTGAAACCGTAACAACTAAATCCAACAACAAGATTGTACAATTGGTCAAAAATACGAGCTAACCAACAAGAGGATGCCCTAATCAAGCGAGAAACCCGCTTTATTTACAAATTATTAATGACGGAAAGTGGGCATTCCAACTCATTTATACCGTTTTAGTTACATTTCATGGATGGCAATTTGAGTTATCGAAGACCCTGGTCAGATGATTTTGGAAAAAAAAATGGAAGAGTTAATCAGAATATAATCAAATGCTGCTTATAAGCACACGCCAGGAAATAGTTGAGGTTCAGAAGTAAATACAAATGTTATGCTGAAATTCTGAAAAAAAAAAACGAATTGACTCTTTCATGCTTGTCATGCTTCTCTATGCCCCCAAGATAAATGGTTTTGGAATGCAAAAATGACCCCAAAGTGTGCTGCAACTATAAATTAAAGAAAATGGAAAATATACAATGTGATTTAGTGGTACACCATTTTCAGCCACAACAACCCCCTCCCTTCACTATAGCCAAATTGACAACATTGTCCAGGCTACGTCAACCAGCGTCACCAGCAGACTGGTCAGCTGATCATATGACTCGTAGATAGGAACTTGTGTTGACAGGAGGTCGGTCGCACCCTCCCTCCGGTTGTCAACTCACCATTTGAAATTCATTTAAATTTACAGTCATACGTATACGTTAAAATATTCAACTACACAGAGTTCAAGATCTGCTCTAGAAAGTGTGTTCGAAATTCAAGCTCTTGAAAGCGATAAGAATGAATAATCAATCAAATTTATCAGGAATGCTGTATATAAGGCAAAAAAAAATTTGTAGATCATTAAGGTTTGGTGCGTAAATGTTCAGATATATTGTAATTGCTCAGTAATTTTGTCAAAGGGATTTTCAAAACATTACCACAGGATTTGCGTCTAAAAATAAAAGGATTCATAGATTGATAATTTTCACTGGAAATATTGCCCTGTGTTAGTTTCTTTGAAAGTAACCTGTATATCTTTCTTTATAATTCAGGGACAATTAATCAATTCAAGCAAATGACTATTCATAGAGCATATCTTAAAATATGTGTCTTGGAGAATATGTCTATAAAAATCTAGTTCTGAAAGTATTTAATACCGGAGCAACCGAATGTATCAGACCTGAAAGCTTTAAAACATACCTTAGGATTGTTATTATGACAAAATTAGTATTATTACTACCGTAAATCAATTACTTTTGTAATTCAATTAAATGAAACATAAACAGATGCTCTGGCAACGCTGAAATCCACCTAGTCAGATCATGAAGCTTTAGGCCGGGCGCCCACTGAAGTAACATCTGTATGTACTCCAAAACATCTTGTCGGCATATTCCTCACGCCGTAAGACTTTGACTCGATGTTTTCAAATGATATGTGATGTCAAAACTTCCGTCTCATCGGTGTGCATCTCGACTTATGTTGGTAAAGCACGCTGAAAAGAGAATGACAGCGAAGCGTAACAAATTCCTCCTAAAAGCATGCAACTGGTAGTTAAAGCTTTATGTTGGTAACGTCGAACAAATGTCTAACCACGTGTAACTCTAACATTTTTCTAGCGAGGTAGACGAGGGCACCGGCAACATCGCGCTCTGTTTAGTTGCTCTTCCAGAGCAGCGACAAAGAACTGCCTTTCCAACTGCTTTCCTTCTGCTACTGTATAGATGTTTGTGTGCTGCTGCTTAGAGTTGATATGTATTACTGATAGCTGCTCGCACGTTAATCATTATTTTATTTAGTATCTTTTGTGTGCTTTACATATTTTACAGTTTAAGAGATTTACATACATGTTACATTTACATGTTTTCATCTTTAATTGGTTTTTGACATTTGTAATATCTGTTTGTTCTTCCGTTCAGGTTATTTTTAGTATTGGATTACTGGATTTTCCAACATTGTTTAAAATTTGATAACCTACTTAATCTAAATTTACATATCAATTAACTAGAGCTCGAATGAGCTGGTACTCGGAGGAGGCTGCCCTTTCCACGAATGAGTTGTTGGCGTCATCGATACGCTCCTGTATTGTCTTGCATCCACTTGCTCGATGTAAGTCTGTTATCCTGGTGTCGTACGGGGCATCCATGATGGTTCGAAGAAGCCGATTTTGGACGACTTGAAGTTTTTTCTTGTGCATTTCGGCACATGATCCCCAAAGTGGCATGGCGTAGTTCACTACTGGAGCGATGATGACCTTAAACACAGCTATTTTGTTTCGCAGTGATAGTTGAGATCTTCGGCATGTTAGCGAGTAGAGTGAATTCATCAGTACGATGCATCTTTGTTTGTTGTTCTCCGTATGGGCATTATACAGGAGCTTTTCGTCGATGGTTACACCGAGGTAGTTTACCTTTCTCGACCATTCGATGGGACATCCGTTGACGATAATTCGGCAGTCTTCTGGTGGTGAAAGTTTTTGTGATTGGCGATGTTTGAAGACTGTTGCTTGTGTTTTTGCTTCATTCACTTTTATTTTCCAGCTGGACAGGTAGGTTGTATAGGTTGCCAAGCCTCGCTGAAGTCGAGCTCGGTAGACCACTGGTGATCTTCCTTTCGCCAATATTGCACTGTCGTCTGCGAATAGTGCCAGGTTACAACCGTCTGGAAGTTGCGGTACGTCGGATGTGAAGATGCTGTACAAAATCGGGCCCAGCAAGCTGCCTTGGGGCTCTCCGGCTGGAATCCCGTGAGCGTCCGAAATAGTGCCATACAGGACACGGAAATGTCGTTCGGAAAGATAACTTCTTACCATTTTTACCAGGTACAGTGGAAATTCAGCTTGTACGAGTTTGTGGATGAGTCCGTCGTGCCAAACGTTGTCAAACGCTTTTTCCACATCCAGCAGGGCCATAGCGGTGTTGTTATAGCTGCTCGCACTGTCGGGTCCGTTTTATACAATGGCATCGGGTACCATTGCATGGCAGGAAGGGGGTATCAACGAAGGCAATGTGAATCAAATTTTACAAAACGGGATGGGCCATAGTTGTTGCGGTCAGCCGTTTTGCAGTTCGGCTCGACTTAATTGTTAATACTATTTCGTTTATTGAATTCCAACGAGCTTGCTAGTGTTAACATGGCGAATAGGAATTTATATTTATTTATTGATATAATTCCAACCGACTTAACATCTTATATATGGATACTAAGCAAGATTTTAGGCGTTCGCGGCTTTTCAAGCATTGCTATGTTGAGCCGGTGCGTGGTAATGAAAATTTCGAACAGCTCAAGAGAAAATTCAATCAAACATACTCTTTAGTAGACAAATTCATTTGGTCGTCCTAAAAAGGACGGATTTTATTTGTTCACGGAGGGAACACGGTTCACAATTGAAATTATCTTGTCCGTCTTCTTGGGCTGCAGGGCGGCATGAGTGTTTGGCAGCAAGCAATGCTACAAATTATGAAAAAATTTGGCCATTTTCTCCGGGAAGCGGTATTTTAAGCAACGCCAGGTTGAGCCGGTGCCTGGTAGAGAAGATTTCGATTACGGAAGAAAAATTTCAATCACACGGTTCACAATTGAAATTTTCTTGTGGATCATCTTGGGCTGCAGGAGGGCCTGGTTATTTGGCAGCACGTAATACTACAAACTACGAAATATGTTGGCCATTTTGTCCGGGAGGCGGCATTTCAAGCACCGCCATGTTGATCCGGTAGTGAAGATTTCGATGATTCAAGTAAAATTTCAATTAAACACACTCTTTAGTAAGTCATCCTGAAAAGGACGGATTTTATTTGTTCACGAAAAGAACACGGTTCATAATTGAAATTTTCTTGATCATCATCCTGGGCTGCAGACGGCCAGGGTGTTTAGCAGCACGTTATATTACTAACTACGAAATATGTTGGCCATTTAGTCCAGGAGGCGGCATTTCAAGCACCGCCATGTTGATCTGGTGCGTGGTATCATCACCGCAGCGAGGTAGACGAGGGCACCGGCAACAACGAGCTCTTTTTAGTTGCCCTTCCAGAGCAGACGGTGAATGCGACCGACTGATAACTGCCTTTCCCACTGCCTTGCTTCTGCTGCTGTATGGATGATGGTGTGCTGCTGCTTAGAGTTGATATGTATTACTGATAGCTGCTCGCACTGTAAGGCCCGTTTTATACAGTGGCATCGGGTACCATTGCATGGCAGGAAGGGGGGTATCAACGAAGGCAATGTGAATCAAATCTTACAAAAGGGGATAAGCAAAAACTGTGGCCAAATTTCGTTTAATAACTGGATTTAATCACCGTGAACGTGTACTATTTGTTTCTTGTTGGTTTTTATCGGTGACGTAGAAAATTAAAACAGCTATATATTTGCGTAACGCGTTTCGGCCTACTTTTCTTCAGCCATCATCAGACGCCTAGAACAATTCTTTATTATTTTAAGTCTACTTTACAGAATATTTTTCACTAACAGAATGCTGGTTGCTACAAAAACCTCCAAAAATATCTTCTTTTAAAACATTTTTTCGCATGAAATATTACAAACAATTTAGTTTTTTACCCTCCTCTTTCCCCGAATTTTACGAGCCTATTAAAATTCATTATTTTTTTCTGTGTACCTCACTACTTGTTACGTCAAACTATACTAGTATTTTTCCCCCATCTAACCCCTTTTTAAACAAGTTATGGTGCGCTCCCCACCCATCATTTACGTCATCGTGTTTTGTCTTCGTGTTTCGTCATTGGTGTCGTTCATTCCATCGCTCTCTCGTGTGCGTGGTTCACTACGTAGTCGAGCCAATAGTCCATTGTACGTAGAGTTGAAGTTGCCACATTCACGTTGTAGATTCACTGTCTGTTTTTCTCCCTGCTTCTTAATGTGGAATACCTCCGCGATCATCCTTACTCCCGGATTCTCGATCCGTTCCAGTACAGTAGTTTTTTTTGTAGTTAGCGTTAGCGCGCTTATAAACAACATCGATATAAGTCCCAACGACTTCTCGGAAGAGTTAGAGATCTCAGCTGACGAATTGTTGACCGATATCAAAGCGACTAAGAACATGAAGGCCCCAGGCTTCGACAACATCATGAACTTGGAGCTCAAGCAATTGAGCCCCCAGTTCTATGTCCATCTGGCGTTGATTTTCAACCAATGTCTCCGACTTGGCTACTTCCCCTCGTGTTGGAAGTCAGCTAAAGTCATACCCATCCAGAAACCTGGGAAAGATCCTTCATGTTCTAGGAGCTATAGACCAATCAGCCTTCTCTCAGGACTATCAAAGCTGTTTGAGAAAGCGATCCACCGTCGGCTTCTTTCATCTGCCGACGAGCTCAACATCTTGCTCGACGAACAATTTGGCTTTCGACGTGGTCGGTCAACAATCCACCAACTTAATCGAGTCATCAACATCCTCAGGCGGAACAAGTCTGTTTCGAAATCATCTGCCATGGCACTTCTCGATATCGAGAAGGCCTTCGATAATGTGTGGCACGATGGCCTGGTGTACAAGCTAAAACAATACAATCTTCCTATCTTCTTGGTGAAGATAATTAAAAATTATTTGTCGGACAGGACATTCCGTGTTTCGCTGCATGATGCAGTTTCCGATGCGCAAGAAATCTCCGCCGGCGTTCCGCAGGGAAGTATACTAGGTCCACTTCTGTTCAACCTATTCACCTCGGACATACCCCCGCTCCCTGAAAATGGATCTCTGTCGTTGTTCGCCGATGATACCGCAGTCGTCCACAATGGTAGGGTAATAAGAGCGCTTACAGCGAAACTGCAGCGAAGCCTGAATGTTCTGTCAGAATACTTCACCGAATGGAAGATCTGTATCAACGCGGCAAAGACCCAGGTCATCCTATTTCCACACTCCAACTCTCCCAAACTTGTTCCGCCTGAGGATTGTAAAATAAGCCTAAACAACACAACGGTGGAATGGGCCAAATCAGCTGTCTATCTTGGCATTACAATAGACAGCAAGCTTATTTTCAGGGAGCAGGTTGACAAAACTGTCACAAAGTGTAACGTTCTGTTGAAGCTACTGTACCCATTGATCAACAGAAGGTCTACATTATCCCTGAAAAACAAGCTTGCTGTCTACAAGCAAATCATACTTCCAGTCATCGAGTACGGCATGCCAATCTGGGAGGGTTGTGCAAAAACACATCACCTGAAGCTTCAGCGTGTGCAAAATAAGTTCCTCAGGATGATTCTGAACACCCCTACGAGGACAAGAACATCTGAGGTCCACCGTCTGGCTGAGATAAAAATGCTCGATGATCGCTTTAGTGAGTCTATCAATCGGTACAGGGCACGCTGCCTGACATCGGATCACCAGATCATCCGGAATCTGGTTCCCCACCCCTAGGATTTTCAAATTGTAGCTATAGTTTTAGTTTAAGTAGGTTATCAAATTTTAAACAAACAATGCCCCAAGGGCTGATCTGAAAATTAATTTAAAAACATAAAACACAGGAAACACATAAACACATAAAACACACTAAACAAAGCTGAAGAGCCCATTAGGCTGAAACACTTAAAAATTGTAAAACGGTATATAAGACAAAGAAATGCAAAATAAACAAGAATTTTACTACTAGATAAGCAATAAAGGTAGTATGAATTAAATGGAAATTACTAATCTTTCTTCTCATTGTCTAGTTGCCATTATAGTAACTTCCTACAATAATTATTCAGAGACAGCGCCTACATGTATGCAAACAACAATGCCTGGAGTTAAATCAAAATATCTATTGAAGGGTCCATCATTCCCCGTGCAATGGGCTTTTTTATCCGCATGTTCCTTAAAAGCGCCCAAAAGTCAGTTTATCAGTAACAAAATCATATTTCAATAAGATTTCCCTAAGAACATATAGAAAACTGATTGGACTAATACCCAAATTAAAATATAGTGGATTCCAACGATAAACTCGTAGAGAATCTCTTCTTTTACGATATCAAAAGTATATGACAAGACATATAGGAATTTACGTATTCTTGGTAGTGTCGGCAGAGTTCATTTTTTTAATCCTTTTTTAAGCGTCATACAAACATCAAACATTTTTGTTTGTAAACCTTCATTTGCGTATTCATAAATTCGTTACGTCGACTGCCGTTTTCAACAGTTTGTTTTCAGCAATGTGAAATCAGCTGTATTTCGGGGTTGAATTAATTGTCTAATAAAAGCTCATTAAAGCTCCAAGACCGAGTTATCATAGAAACAAGGTAAAGTGGGATAAGATGGCCATATGAAACAAGGCGAGCATATTGCTTAAAAATGCCTTGGGGGCTTAGGAATGTACCAGTAGGAAATGAGCCTTGCTATGTTTTATAGATGCGCGAACGGTTAAAATACTTCAAAATAGCTTCAAACAGAGCAGCAATTTCTCGGTAAATTTCCAAAATAATTGTTTGCAACAACCGATTTGAAGTATTAATAATAATGTGTTGCATTGTTGCAAAATAATTATTTATTTCGTTTTGAATATTTACTAAAGGAAGAGCCCTGTTTGGACAGTGGAGGAAGGGTCATCCAAAACGGCTAACACAGGCAAGTACGATCCCTGTACATACTCAATTAGAGCTATTCCTAATAAAAACACAAAAACCCACCAACCCACCCAAACACACACACACACACACACACACACACACACACACACACACACACACACACACACACACACACACACACACACACACACACACACACACACACACACACACACACACACACACATAGATTCAAATATTATAGAAAAGGATAAAATATAGTTGAATGAAGGGAATGTAATAAAATGGGAAAAGAATATAAAATAATATTATATATTATAATATGATATATTATAATATGATACACAGATAAAAAGAAACATTGAATTTTCTGCGTTATCTAATGCACATAAAAGGAATGCTACATTTGTCAGAAAATAATGGGATATTTCATGTTAATTTAATGCAGATAACGCCTGAATCTAGCCGAGTGTATGAAAGATTGCGAACATTGTTGCCACCAAAAAAAATAATTCATTCCTTCCTTCTTTTTCCTCTTAAAAAAAAGGAGAGAAAACCACACGTCTTATAAATTTTTTTTTTTTTTCTGTGTACAATATAATATATTATAATATTATAGAATAAAATATTATATAATATAAATAAATACAACTTACCAATCAGGCTGAGGCCGGCGCCCCGCTACACCAACATGCGTCACCTATTACGACAGCCCACCCCACCATAATGGACTGATTTTAGTGGTGTGTACACAGAAAGAAAATCTGAATTTTCATTATGATGTAAATATCAGAGCATGTAAAATTGTATTTCCTTCCACACGAAGCAGCAACTTGCATGAAATAGTTCTAATAAAGACGAGCTTTTGTATACAACATTATCCGCAATGAATGAAATTTTTCAGAACTTTAAACTATTTATAATGTTAATTTGTAAGTTTTGTGACGCTCCATTTATGTGCATGATTTTGAACAGAAATTCACACTGCTTTTTTGAGCTTTGTACCCCCCCCCCCCCCACCCCTCCCCCCCCTTTCCCCATCCCCCCCCCCTTTCCCCTTTTCTTTCCCCCCCTTTTTATATTTCCGCCCCGATCCCGCCTATATTTTTCTCCCACTTTTATTCGACTTCACACCCCAACCAAAAAAATAAATTTAAACAAGCGCTTTACTTCCAACCCAAAGAGGCAACAACCAAATTTTTGCAACTTTCTCACCCTCCAACAAACTTGCAAACTTTCATACACCCCGCCGATACCCGCGTTTTTCTTCCATTTATATACAAAACCCCTTTTTTTTTCCCCACATATCACCCCTCTTTTTATGCATTGGATAACACAGAATATTCAATGTTTCTTTTTATCTGTGTAGCGTTATTGGGATGTTACGCGTGTTCTCGGCATTAAAATCAAGTGAATCACGCACCACATTCATGCGGTTCAAAACACATTTAAACGGTTCGGGACACATAAAACTTTATAGGATTTACCCGATCGTGTTACCCAGTTGAAACAAACCAACAGTCACCAAATCAACAGTTACCCCTATCGTGAGAATTATAGTTGAGTGGTAATGGTTTAGAGGCAAATATATAAAAAATTAAAATGTCGTGTTGTTTTTCAGAACAAATAAAAAGCTGCTTGAAGGTGGCGCGGTTTTTCATTGGACATGAAAATAGTAACAAGTTCTTATGTTCTCAGACGAAAACTAGATTTCTTCCCGTAAATAGCACTCAAAGAAATTTTAGAAAAGCTACGAACAGTGCTTTGCTAAATGTATCGTTAAAATCACACAGAATTAAAATGGAATAACGGGTAGTAAACACAATACAACACTAATTTAGCTTTTCAGGACGGCCAGTTCAACTTTCCCATGAACGGAAACGAGATGTAATGCTCCCTGCCCTTCGGTTCAGAAAGGGTTATGGGCCGTTCTGCAGGCTTGGTCGCGGCAGATTTCATGTATAAATAGGCTACGACATCAACGTTCAAAAGTGCTTGAATCAAATGAACAGCTTGTAATGATCACTTGAAGATGCGATGGGGGATTATTGCCCTGATATTCAAAAATGTAGCACGTAGTAAAATGTTTCTTGTCTTCTATAACAAAACGTGATGGAATGGAGTAAACGAGTGGAAACTCATCGGAAGAATCTCTCATATGCATCCGTCGAACTATTCTGAACGGCCGTTGTGAGAATATCACCATGAAAATCTCACATGCGCATAGCATGTTACCAGTTACTAATGCTTTCTCTCCTTTCTCCTGTTCTCTTCTCTATCCCATGGCAGCGAGCGGTGCCTTATGACACACACACACACACAAACACACCCCCCCCCCCCACACACACACACACACACACACACACACACACACACACACACACACACACACACACACACACACACACACACACACACACACACACACACACCGCTCGTTTTCAACTTGTATCTTTCAATTCTCAAAGCCTGCCGTTATGGTTAACGGAACTACCAATACTTTCTCTTCATTTCTATTAGTTCTAGCAATAAATTACTGTCCACTCCTAGAGCCTTTCACATTGATGGGAAATTTTCTGCTTCTGATAAAAAAAATTATGTTGCTTTCAAGATGACGGATTTAATTCTAAGCAAATCAAACATGATTTATCAATTTACTGTTGTTCACTTCCGTGGAATTTTCAAATTTCTTAACTTTTTAGGAATCATGATTTTACTGGTTAAGTTGAACACCATGATCTTCAAATGATCTTTCTGGCTTATAGACCGACATTACATCCATATTCCTCGAAAGTTTCTAAATTTATAAAATGAGTAGTGTAACTTTTCGTAAAACATCTTATGAAACTTATCGAAGCAATTGTACAATACACGGCGGGACAATTTAACTCAATTTTGAATCGTTTTTGACTCACTTTCGTCAAAAGTGGAGTCACTCATATATGAGTAAATGTGACTGGGATTGACAAGTCGACATATCTAGAACATCGATCTGATTTAAGTCGGTGTCTTAGATATGTCGACTTGTCAATCCCAGTCAC
>JAHHFK020002706.1:0-33404 GCA_024533555.2 Aedes koreicus | reverse complement strand
GTCGATTTCACCATCAGCTAGTTTGATGCACGACACCATCTCGTTGCATTACTCTACACATTCTTGAATTTACATATTCCGTCCCAGTTGATTCAGCCAAAGCATCTTCAACATTAAGCCTGTTTGCCGTTCGACGTGTGACTTGAACTGCTCATACACTTCTGCAACTTGGCTTTTAGATTCTAAATTAGCATATTGATACTGCTTCCGACTTGCAATCATCGATGAAAGTGATGAAGAATTGTTGCCTCCAAGCGAAGGAACTTCTACTGGACCACAAACATCCGAATGCACCAAGTCCAGCAGACCTTCTGATCTCGAAGAAATAGCATAAAATGTGTCTCGAGCGTGTTTACCTTGAAGACAACCAACACAATCTTGAAGAGCTTCTTTCATCAGGACGATTCCATCTGCCATCGACATCAGCTTCATCAACATCAGCTCTGCTGATTCATATGTCCTAAGCGCTTATGCCAAATGTTGGAATCCATCGTAAAGGATGACTTCTCTACCTCTGATTCAGCCGATATGGACCCGCTTCTTCCGTCCCTGGTGCAATAACATCGCCATCATTGTCCAGAACTGCACATACAGCCGTGAAAACAACCTTCAATTCTTTCTTGCAAATTTTGCTGATTGATTGCAGACTGGTCGCCAGATCAGGAACAAGTAGCAAGTCTTGAACTTCAATGTTTCCTTCTTTAAGATCCAGCTCGACAAATCCTTTTGCGACTGACTTGATGGACTGGTAATTTGCTATAACTATCGAATTCACCCAGTTTTCTTGGTTCTTGTATCCTTCTTCACTTCTGGTCATATGACTACTTACAGCCGAATCGAAATACCATTCATCTTTTCTTTCTCCGCCCACAGCCAGCATTGTACATAGAACCCTACTTTTGTTCTTCGTTGGCTGCTTCTGTAGACAATTTACTGCAAAGTGTCCAGGTTTGTTGCAATTGAAGCAGTTTCCGTTCTTCTTCTCAATCTTGGAATGCCTCATTTTGTGATTCTGCTTGATGTACAACGTACCCTCTGCTCCGGAGCTTTTCAACGGCCACTTGACATCTTGAAGTATTTTTGTCTTCACGGTATCAGCCGTCAGCTCAATGCCCGATGCTTGTAATCCCATGATCATCGGGTTGTAATATTCCCGGCAATCTTTTTAACAGCAACGATGCCAACCACTGATCATTAACCTCGAATCAAATTTCACTCAGGTTCTGCGCCGTTGTGACCAGTTCATCGACGTACTCTTCAACGGATCCAATTTCCTCCAACTTCACCGATGTTAACTTGTCCAGCAATCCGAAACGACGAATCAAACCACTGTCCTGAAACGTCTTCGGAAGCTTTTCCCATGCTTCTTTTCATTGTCATTCACTCAAAAGTTTTTGTATTCCTCCCCCGAAATTTTGCAGATTGCTGCTAGCGCTCGTTCGCACATCTCAGGATCAACCTCCTGTCCGGCTACCTGGCTTTACAGCTCGCCAGGAACCTTCTCTAATCAGCGACATCTTCATTGCGAAAGCCCATGATGGATAATTCGCACGTCCACGCAGTTTCTCCATGCTCGAAAGATTGACTGGGTTTCCGTAGGCACGTACTACACCTCCGGGCCGCAAGCCATCACCACCAGCCGGTAATCCTACGCCACTGTTTGTCGTCCTCGTACTCCTATTCGTACCGCTTGCAGCAACACTGCTCCTAACGTTGTCTCTCGGGATCATGGCTTCCCAAAAAAAAAAAAATGAAAATCTGCTTCTTTTCTGGACTTCTCGTAACTTCAGGCTGTGGCTAATTATGGGGCCCATACACCCACTTGAGAGTGGAAATAAAACACTTGTGTATTGGTTAGAGTCTGAAAAAAAGAATGAAAATTTATCTCTAATATTTACTCAGGTAGACAAAGGTTACTAAGGTCACCCAGATACTTGAGTCCTAGACTGCAGGTTACTACTTCAACAGTTAGCCAACCGATAACTCCGTACAAACCCCCTACGATGACACCATAACAATCGACCGCGTGCCTAAAATCCTCTACCTCAACCCCACCCATCTACAAACGTTTTCCTCGCACGTTTTATGCTCTCACAACCAAGTTGGTTCTCCAATCGGGCCGCCGAATCCTCGTGCGGCCACATCGCTCCCACGGGCGTCAATGACTCGACGCGTCTAGGTGGTTGTCGCTCCAACCTGATAACGTCCTGGTACAAGTTGACGACCCGGGACGATGACCTTACCATAATTGCATCGGACGCTTTTTGCTAGGTGCCCTTTAAAATCCGTCTATCCTCAACCCCACCCCATCTACAAACGGTTTTCCTCGCTCGTTTTATGCTCTCCACCAGGGCTAACGCCTTTACGCACGCGCGAAATTCCTCGTGTGCGGCCGCCCCACGCTGGTCAGGGCTGGATTCCTTGAATTGACTCCTGAACGACGATTCATATGTGGACTTGATCGGAAATGTACTCGTTGTTCGGAGGCCATCCGACTCGCCCGTGGTTTACCGTAGACTGGCTAAGGATTTTCCTCCTCCAACGGCTGCGCGACGTATGATTCTTGACACTGTGGAGACGCTGAGCATCATTACAGAGGCAATTTGACGCATGGATTGATCAAGATTTGCATTTGCTTGTTAAGCTTAACCGGCTTCTCACGCATTTTACACTTCCCTTTTTTATCGAAGTAGAACGACTTAGTACCACCATTCGATTTGAAAATGTTATAGTTTGTGTTTCACGACTATAACGGTTCAGACTGTGAACTGTAAAAATAAGTAGAGATGCAAATATATAAGAAAAAGAAGAGAAAGATCACACAACATCATATTTTACCTCTTATACGGGCGATCGAAAATAGGCCCTGTCGCTTCGACCGTTTGACAATTCAAAAAGCGGTGCTCACCGCATTTATGGTGCCTTTGTGTGCTGACTGCCAACTCATTTTACGGAAGGAAGCCGACGTGAGGAAGCTGCTTCATCAACAGGAACAACTTGTGGATGCAATCCGCTTTCAAACAGACGCGAACCATCGTATTGCTGCTGACCTGAAAAAATTCTGCATAGTATCAGAACTCTTCGAAAGCATTGAACACCTGCTTGAAGACGTGAAAGGAACGTTGGCAGTAACAATTGAAAATAATCAAAATATAAGCAGCACAGTCGATCAGCAGCTAAAGTCGTGTGACCTACATATACACATGACCACGGCCGACATCAACGAATCGAATTCCACGATGGCGCAAAAAATTACAGAACATTTTGACGAACGGCTATTAAGCATATCAAATGACATGGCATTTTTATCGAAAGATGCCGAATCGTCATCACCTCCACTCTACTATGATGACTCAAAGCTTCGGGAAATTCTGGAAGAAGTGAAATTTGTGTCTGGGGCTGTTTCTAGCCTTCAGATCAATGCAACCAAAAATACAGAGCCACATCAGAAGACCATGGAAGAAGAACTAGCAGAAAGATCGTCAGTACACAATACTGTCATTTCGAAAGAGCATACATCTCCTGGATGGAGATTTTTGGGTCATAAATGGCATTGGAAGCAAGACTGGTCCAAAGTAGATGCCAAACAGCGGGCTCGTAGGCTACAGGAAAAAGCTGCTGAAAAAGCCAAACGCATCAGAAAAAGTAAAAAACAACAATTCACCCACACCAGACGTCCAGACTATGACAACAAACCCAATAAAAACTTCCAAGGAAATGAAAGACACACACAAAAATCTGACAAAGAACTACTGGCTACTGCAAAAGTGCAATTTTCCAGCCCATCAACGTCCACTGACCACCCAATTGCAGCCCTCTCGGTATCAAAACTTATCAACTTCAAAAAAGGTGAAACAATCAACCCATACCGAGAAGAAAACCAGACACAACTACATACTGAAGCAAGCACCTTCGAAAATACCGACGCATCAACACATCGGGAATCGAATTCTATACCTGGCCGGTCATTTTACACTATGCGCCCACCGCCCAGCGTAAGCATGACGCAGCAATCAGCTGTTTCAATCCATCCACCTTTGCTCACCGAACAACTATCATCAGCCGGAATTGATCATCCACCACTTTTGGATCCAATGCGGCCGCCTATAGTCAGACTGACGGAACAATCAGCATCTGGCGACCAACGCTTTCTGAAGGCGCGACTACGGGACCCTAAAATTATGGACTTAGTGCGGACCTACCTTTCATTCCTGCATGACCAACCACCTTCCGTATGCATTCGCGGAATCACAAAAAATAGTGCAACATTAATGCTAGCAGCCGAAGGACTACCAACAGACATAAAATTCTTGCGCGAAATTTTCCTGAACGTCCATGCAGAACTAGGAATCCCACGCAATGACGCCTTGGCAGACCTTCAGTCACATCGAGCGTTCCTGTCTAGTGAACGTACAGAACGACTGCAGCGTAGTAGGGAGGCCGCCCTGAAATTTTATAACCCTTCAAATTTTCGGAAACACTAACGCGCCCTTTGGAAGAAGTATCATTTAATAGTATTGTAAGTATGATTAATCCTCCAAAACTGTCTTCGCCTTCTCAACAGAATGCGACTGAAATTTTGGTAGGGAAGATTTACCTAAATTAATCTCATTGTTCCTATATTCATCCTACTTGAAATAAAACGATATACACGTGACAGGATTAGTTAGTAATGTTTGTTGTAGTTATTTAACGTAAGCAAATATTATTAGAAAACGAAACCGATCCTTCAACTGCCCAATTGTTTGATTCATCGTAGGATGAATATAGGAACAATGAGATTAATATGGGGGCAGTTTCCCTATATTGCCAAAATTTCAATCGCATGAAAAGCCCAGCCAAAATGAACGAAATTCAACAAAAACTTCTAGCTTCTTCTTTCAACGTTATTCTGGCAACCGAAACAAGCTGGGATGAAAGCGTAATAAGCGAAGAAATTTTTGGAAATAAATTTAATGTATTCCGGCATGACCGTAATTTGCAACATAGCAATAAAAAATCTGGAGGTGGAGTTCTCATTGCCATCAATGCAGACTTTACTTCTCAAGAACTAAAAACTATCAAGCACAAAGAATTTGAGCATGTCTGGGTTAAAGCACTCATTGCTGATGAAACACATATTTTTGCATCTGTGTATTTCCCACCCGAACATGCCAATGAACAATCTTTCGAATTATTTTTTCAAAATGTCGAAATTATCGCGTCAAATATGGAACCGGAAGTCAAACTGCATATTTATGGTGACTTTAATAAACGGAATGCGAACTTCATCCCTGACATCGAATATGAATCAATTCTACTTCCAGTCGTAGGCGAAGACGAAACTTTACAATTCCTATTCGACTAAATTTCACATTTTGGCTTGCACCAAATTAATCATATAAAGAATCAGCAAAATGCTTTTTTAGACCTCTTATTTATGAACTGCACTGAAGACTTTTGTGTGAGTACTTCATTGTCACCTTTATGGAAAAATGAAGTATTTCACACAGCAATTGAATATTCAATCTTCGTACATAATACTCACATCCCCAGCGACTGGGATTTCGAGGAAGTGCCGGAATATCAAAAAGCAAATTACGAAGAAGCAAACCGTAGACTATGTACAATAAATTGGCAGAACCTAATAAGTATTGAAGGAAATGTCAACACTGAAGTAGGCAAATTTCATTCAATTATTCAGTACCTTATTTCAGAAACTGTACCAATGAAAAGAAGAAGGCGAACCCAAAACAATAAATTACCAGTGTGGTTCAATCCTCATTTGAAACATTTAAAGAACAAAAAACAAAAAGAACACAAATTATATAAAAAGCAAAACTGTAGCACCATTTTGCAAAACTATTATGACATATGCAACCAACTTAACACGGCCATTAATTCTGCACATGAAGAATATAATCGTAAAGTCGAAACTGAAGTCAAATCATGTCCTAAGAATTTCATCAATTATGTAAAAACGAAATTGAAAAATAGCAATTTCCCCCCAAGAATGCATTTTGACGGAAATGTAGGTGATAATCCTTCTGAAATCTGCAAGCTTTTTGCAGATTTCTTCCAAGAAGTATACACTACATTCTCCGAAGAAGACCGTGATCGCGACTTCTTTGCATTCATTCCTGAATTTTCCAACAATATATCTGTAAATCAATTACCTCCTCACGAAATTCTCAATGCACTAAAAAACTTGGATGCTTCTAAGGGACCAGGCTCAGACGGTATTGCACCCGTATTTTTAAAGAACCTTTCAGACGAACTTGCCCTTCCCTTAGAACTTCTCTTTAATATGTCTCCTAAGAGCGGAACATTTCCCACCATTTGGAAATCTTCTTATTTGGTTCCGACTTTCAAATCAGGCACGAAATCAGACGTCCGCCACTATCGTGAAATTGCCATTATCTCTTGCATCCCAAAACTTTTTGAATCTCTCGTGAATGAAAATATTTTTCAGCAAGTAAAAAAATCAAATTACAAGCAAACACCACGGCTTTTTCAAAGGTCGCTCAACCACTTCTAATCTTCTTGAATTTGTATCTTTTATTTTGAATGCAATGGACAATGGCAAGCACGTAGAAGAACTTTACACTGACCTCAGTAAAGCCTTTGACCGAATCGACATACCATTATTACTCTTCAAATTGCAAACAATTGGAATGGAACCTGGACTGTTAAATTGGCTGCAGTCATATAAACTTTCAGAACCTATCTATGTCACCTCGGGGGTCCCCCAAGGTTCACATTTAGGCTCACTTCTTTTTATTTTCTACATAAACGACATTTCCTACATACTTAAAAAAAATCCAAATACTGATTTATGCAGATGACATGAAGCTCTTCATGGAAATATATAATTCTAGCGACGCAGAAGAATTCCAGAACGAAATTAACTTATTCAACACATGGTGTAGCAAAAGCTTACTTCAACTTAACGTGAAAAAATGTAACTCAATAGTATTTAGCAGAAAAATCGAAACACCTCGTACGGAAATATTTTTAGGAAACCAAAAAGTAGAAAAATGCAAAATAGTAAGGGACTTAGGCATTACCCTAGACTCTAAACTCACTTTTGTAGAACATTACAACACTATTATAAGTAAAGCAAATAGCATGCTGGGCTTCATTAAGAGGTTCAGTCACAATTTTCAAGATCCATATACTATTAAAATATTATACATTACATATGTCAGGCCCATTCTGGAATACTGCAACCTAGTATGGAACCCGTACTGTTCCATACACGACGAACGCATAGAATCCGTCCAAAAGCAATTTCTTTTATATGCCCTAAGGAAATTGAATTGGACTGTATTTCCACTACCATCTTATGAAGCACGCTGCATGCTTATCAATTTACAGACACTTAAAGAACGCCGCGAATCTGCAATGCTTTTCTACGTCAATGACATTATTTCACAACGCATAAAATCAGTAGAACTACTCTCGCAATTGAACTTTTATAGTCCCAGTTGGCATCGTAGAACACGGAAATTATTCTTAGAAAAGTCATACAGAACTAATTATGCAAAAAATTGCCCCATTAATCGAATGATGCGCCAGTATAACTTACATTGCGAAATCATCGGTATCACTAAGTCTAAAGAACAAGTAAAATGTCGTCTAAAAGACAACAGAAATAATGTATAGTATGTAAGTAGAACACTGTAACCATTGTATGTAGTCTACATTGCTTGACGAAATAAATAAATAAATAAATAAATAGCAAAAACCAACTATGGTCTCCATGAGCAAATGCGCAGCATGAGTCGTCTTTTTAATAGTTATTACTTAGTATTTTATTTTAATTTATATAGAAAAACAAAAAAGGGTGGTTTTAGACGTGTTTTTTGTCTGTTTATTTAATTTTGTAGATTTGTGATTTTAGTTTTAAGATGCCGGTCATTGGGGCAAATATTTTACCTGTTGACTGTAATAAACAGTAATAACAATAAAAGGTTCTCCTGAACCGCTTATCGGAGGGCCGCTATCGGTCAGTGCTGTTCACAGATGAAACAGTCTTCACAATCGAGCAGCATCACAACCATGAAATAGATTGGCAGTTGCTTCCCGCTGCTTCCAAAAATCGTGGAAATATTTCGAGTCATCATCCCGCTTCTGAGCATTTCCAGCCAGAAACGCTAAAAAATATATTGATTTTGTCTCGACAAGTTAAAGTTTAAGTTTCTATCCAAGAAAACATTTTTCATAAAAATAATCCGAAAATTTCCTGGACTAATTTTCTATAAGGGCTTACGTAAAATATGAATTTAATTTTTTCAAAAAATCATTACATGTAAACGATTATTCTGATCAAAATGTCGTCTGAAAAGAAGTTGTAGGTCATTGACTGTTCTTCAAGAAAAAAATACACTGAAACTAAAACAATGTTAAATCATGCTAAAAAAATTAAAAATCATTGATTTTTTCGGAGGCGTTACCCTGCGAATTTTCTTAATTTTTTTTTTTGAAAAAACTTGAAGTTATATCGTTGAATTCGTTAATTCTTTAAATTTCCCTTCTTAAATTTTAATGAATTTTTGAAATTTTGTAAAATCACGTAGTTTCTAATACAACTTAAAAAAGCATATTGAAGCATATTTTCGTAAGCCCAGCCGTTATGAAGTTATT
This sequence comes from Aedes koreicus, assembly GCA_024533555.2. Classification (NCBI taxonomy): domain Eukaryota; kingdom Metazoa; phylum Arthropoda; class Insecta; order Diptera; family Culicidae; genus Aedes; species Aedes koreicus. The sequence goes on along the minus strand of JAHHFK020002706.1, from coordinate 24,779 downwards.
GCAAATTTTATTAAAAGGAAATTTTGTTGTTACAATATTTTCAGCCATTTTCCAATGTTAGTCGCGATGTCTACAAAACAATGTATGTTGCAAGATAGATTATTGATTAAGAAACAAATCTTTCTCAGACATCGAAGCTGTCAGCCTTATTTGTTTTTGTTTAGACGCAACGGAAGCAATACAAACTGATACGGCGATACGGAAGCTATCTGAAGTAAATGATCAAACTCAAAACTTCCAACTTCATTTTTTAAGCCTGTCGTTGAGAAGACAACAGACAGGTAAATTTTTATTTATACCCGTGCCTGGAACAAATATCTTATAGGAAAATTTCAATACAATGGAGTCTGCCATACATTTGAAATAAAGATAGGTACAAAGTTAACAAAGTGCTCTATAATGGGAAGTTCTTCACATCATCATTTTAGTTCATCTTTCATAGCTTTTCAAGTTAAACAAGTAAGTTTATTTTCAAACATGGATAATACTTTCAAGTGTTGTAAATCTCTACCCAAATCGAAGAAGATTGGTTTAGAGACTAAAAACTTGACAGATGGTGTTACACTAGTCGGCAAAATCGGAACTTTTTTTGCTCCCGTCGGCATTTCTGGTTGGATTTTATAGATTTTGCTACGCTGAATCCAAATATGGGCTCAGAAATGCTGTAACACGTCCAGTTTTTGAGTAAAATGTGATTTAAACTCACAAAAACACGTACTTCCGTAGTAATATGATCTACCTAAGCAACAACCAGAATATTGGCTCTGCCCTTTGCAAGTTGGACTTGGATTTTATGAAATAAACCTCCCTGAATCCATTCGTTATCACAGATTTTCCGTAACACGTAAGATTGATGAAATAAACCGGGATTTCATTCACAAAATTACGAATTTTCATGAAAATCAAGATTTTCTATTTTGAAAACATGAATTTCAGCTCCACGCTTTGAATGTTGGGCTTGGATTTTATGAAATAAACCTCCCTGAATCCATTCGTGAACACGTAATTTATGAACGATCCCTTTAGCTGTGCCTCTTTGAGTATATTGAGTATATTGATGTTGCTTCTTACAGCAGTTTGGGAACTGAAGACCTTCAAAGTTCATTCATTAATTCAAAAGTCAGCTGCACAGAGCCCTTCAGAAACGCCTCATTAAATACTCTACTCAGCAGTGCCGTATTTTTAAGTTAGGATAGGAGTGAGCAAGACAGCATTAAAACATGCAATCACTCAAAAAACAAAAGAATAGACAGAGACAAAAGACTCTGTGTTAGTCACGATTGCTCGAGAGAATAAGGAAAAGATATGTTAAAAAAGAAAGCAAGAATCCTCAAGCACGTAGCTTAATGCGGCATTTTATAGAGCTTTTTGACGTTTAATTTGCGCACATCACTGCAAGATTTGAATCGAAGCAGTGCGAGTGAGAAGTCAACGAAGTTGTGGGAAACCAAACCGTGAATTAATCCCCGCATGTTAGACAAAGAAAGACGATTAAATGTCGAAAAGGTCTATTGGCGTATTTGCGGCACAAAATTTGTGTCATTATTGCTGTCTTGCTTTGGCGTCAATTAATGCTCATGTTGACTCTCTTCAGCCTTGCACAATCATTTTTTATTCATTCAAAGCTAGCTATTTGAGTGTTACGGACGCGTTTTTTTTATTTTTGTAAAAATTTCGCGAATTTGTTTGAACGATCCGCAAAAATTTTGTTGCATTTGTGGAGACGTGATATTGAAGGAACAGAGAAAGGGGTTTGATCAAAAATTTTGTCAAAAAGCTGGATATTCAAGGAGAACCATATTGTTTTTTGAGGAAAAAGTTTCCGAGATTGAGCGAAGCCAAGGTGAAAGAAGGAGTATTTGTTGGCCCTCAAATTAGGAAACTCCTTAAAGACGACAATTTTCAGCAAACTCTTAACCCGACAGAGTTACGAGCATGGAATGCGTTCCAAAAGGTTTGTGGTCACTTCTTGGGAAATGAAAAGTCTCCGGATTATGTACACATCGTTCAAGAGCTTGTTGATTCGTATGCTGCATTGGGATGTAATATGTCACTTAAATTGCACTTTTTGCATTCTCATCTGGACTTCTTCCCAGAGAATATGGGAGCCGTCTCAGATGAACATGGAGAACAATTTCATCAAGATATCGCACAGACTGAAAAGAACTTTGCTGGCAAATGGAGCCCAGCGATGCTAGCAGACTACTGCTGGATGCTACAGAGGCAAACACCTTTGGAGAACTATAAAAGGAAAAAGAAAACAAAGTGAATTTAAGTTGAAAAATATAGAGAAAATTTCAACTAAATGACTGACTGACTGACTGACTGACTGACTGACTGACTGACTGACTGACTGACTGACTGACTGACTGACTGACTGACTGACTGACTGACTGACTGACTGACTGACTGACTGACTGACTGACTGACTGACTGACTGACTGACTGACTGACTGACGATGACTGACTGACTGACTGACTGACTGAAGTGAAAATCTTGATTTTCAAGAAAATTCGCAATTTTGTGAATAAAAACTCATTTTTTTCAACACGAATGGATTCAGAGAGGTTCATTTCATAAAATCCAAACCCAACATTCAAAAGCGGAACGAAAATTCATGTTTTCAAAATAGGAAATCTTGATTTTCATAAAAATTCGTAATTTTGTGAATGAAAACCCGGTTTATTTCATCAACCTTACGTGTTACGAAAAATCTGTGTTCACGAATGGATTCAGGGAGGTCCATTCCATAAAATCCAAGTCCAACTTGCAAAGGGCAGAGCCAATATTCTGGTTTTTGATGAGGTAGATCATATTACTACGGAAATACGTGTTTTTGTGAATTTTAATCACATTTTTCTCAAAAACTGGACGTGTTACAGAATTTCTGAGCCCATATTTGAATTCAGCGTGGTGATATCTATAAAATTCAACATATTTACTTGAAGGGAGTGAAACACTGCCGACTAGTGTAATCAAAAAACTAATTTATTATTTCTTTCCTTGAAGGTAAAGGAATTAGTCGCCTAAGATGGAATATTATGTAAACCCCGTTTCAAGTAAGGACATGGACTGAATGCAGATTTAGTACGTAAAGTTGTTCAATTCTACGAAGATGGCGATATCAGCAGAGTTATGCCGGGCCAAAGAGATTATGTCTCTGTAGTGACGAGTGGTGTACGCCAGTTAACGCAAAAACGTCTCTTGACGATGTCACTCAAAGAGTCATACTTGCATTTTAATAAAACCCATAAAGATGTTGAACTAAGCTTAAGATTATTTGCAGCCTTACGGCCAAAACATAGTAAACTTCTCAGTAAATCAGGATCCCATAACGTTTGTCTTGGTACGATTTACGAAAATGTGAATCTTAAGGTCAACAGCTTAAGAATAAATCCCATTTTATGTGATCGCACTATATATGTGGAACAAATTCTGTGCGATGCACAATTTAGAAAAGGCTTTTGCCATCTTCGCGCGTGCATAAATTGTTACAATACGGACGAATACAAAGAGGCCGAAAAGGAATTCGATCCGATTTATATCAAAGCAAAACCAATTCCTGGAGCTAAACAATATCATTCTTGCATTCCAGTTTCAAATGACCAAATTGCAGTTAAGGTATTTTCTAATTCTAATGATGAATTCAAAATATTTAATATATTCAAATGATCTGAAATGTTTTAAATTTAACGAAGATTGAAAAAAAAAACAAAATTGTATGAAATACTGCATCTTCTCTCCCTAAACAAAACTATCCGAAACACACACGTATCTAAAAGCATCGACTTGATTCTTTTCCATCGCGTCCATACAGAAACGGGTAAGTCTGACTGCCACCGTGTCTGAAAAAATTGCCTGTTTTTCAATAATCTATTATGAAAAATACATTTTGTTGAGGACCTCACGACTAACAATCAAAAAGGGCCAACAAAATTGCAAAAACATAAATTTCTGTTTTTAAAATTCGCAATAACTTGAGATCGGCTAGGCTTACGCATTTTTTTTCTACTAACTTTTTAATTAAAAATAATGCACAAAGTCTATTTTTGGTAAGATTCAATAAAAAAAGTATCAATTTTAACATTTTCAATAAATTGATAAATATTTAAAAACAAAAAATTAAAAAATTAAAGTAATGACCATCTTAATCTCTTCACCAGCTTTAAAGACATAACTTCAGCTTTTTGAAAAACATTAGGAGTATCGAAGGGGGGTTCTTTGAGAAAATCAACGTTTTATGTTTTTTAAGCATGAATTCACAATTTTTTTTAGTTTCAGTGAATTTTTTTTTCTTAAAGAACATTTTATTACCTACATCTTTTTCTAAGACGACATATGAAAAAAAAAAATATTTTGAAAAAATAAAATCCACATTTTAAATACGCCCTTATAGAAAATTAGTCCAGGATAATTTGGATTTTTTTATGGAATACGTAATTTTGGGTAAAAACCAACATATGGACAAAATTTCATTCAGATCGGAGAGAGTAGGGTCCAACCGGTTTGCTATTCTGGCTGGAAATGCTCTTCTGTCATGGCATGGTAACTCATTCCGGCAAAATCCCTTTGATCTTCATCACCAAGGGGGTGAAAGTGAATCAAGCGGTATATTAGAAGTGTACTTACTGACACAGTAGCTACTTACTGACACAGTAGCTACTTACTGACACAGTAGCTTCTTGGGCATTGCAGCATTTCGGCAAAAATAAATGGATTTTTCAACAAGACTGGGTGCCGGCTCATGGAGCAAAAAAAAAAACTATTAGTCTTTGCGAACGCATTTTCCCAAGCTGTTTAACGAAATATGAATGGCCTTCTTACTCAACGGATTTGAATCCGATGGACTATTCGGTATGGTCCACCTTGGAGTCAAGAGCCTGCAGTACACCACATAAATCACTAGAACATCTAAAATCGAACAAATATCTGTCGAAGAACTCACGGCCATCGTGAAGAACTTCCCGAAACGTTTTAAGGCATGTGGCTCAGCACAAGGTGGCCATTTTTAAAAGAACAACTAAAACTTGTAATTTGCAAACATATTGCTATAACAAACAATACATATTGATTTTTTAATCCAACATTAAAAGATAGTATTAACACGATTTTGGTTCGGATAATATTCGGACATCCTGCATCCTTCTTCAAAATTTGTACAAAGTGGGCCACTCTATAGACGGTTGTGAAAACAAGTTAACAAAACCTTTATGAGATTATAAACATTTTGAAACTGTCCCAATTAATTAATTCGAATAAAAGCGCCTCGGAAATTATGCGAGTTTACAGCAACAAAATCAAAATTAAAACAAATATATTCGATAAATTCATCATGAATTTCCTGAAAATTTTTGGAATTCAAAATGGTTATCTAAAAGAGTGCCGAAATTTCCGATCTACAGTTCATTTGCGTAATTTATTGGAAAAAATCCCAGTTTTGTCAAAAAACCTATTATCTTCTCGATGACCGCTATAAAACCAATTTGCCGTTTAATGCATTTACTTGAGGCAAAATGGTTTTAAAATGCTTCCTCAACTGACCATAATAAGATAATATGAATGAGTCCTAAAACGGCATTTCAAAACAGCATTTTACGAGACCATAAAGTCGAAATAAAACCTATGATAAAGCTTGCTTCAGATAGAATTGGAACAAAAACAATTGCCTGTATTTCAGTTATTTATTATTGAATTCAAGATCTTTTTTTATACAAATGTAGCGTTTTCTTCATACTTTTAAGAAAAATACGGATAAAATTATTCGTCACGGTTTCGAAGGAATTCTCGAATTTTTCCTGTAACACGGCTCATTAGGCGGCGCACACCTTCTTCGTCCATCGTTTTAGCTATCTTATTCCACCAGGTCTTCATCTGATTGATGTCTTTGACAACCTTTCCCTTTGCCTTGAGTCTCCTCTTCATGATTGCCCAGTATTTCTCAAAAGGGCGGAACTGGGGGCAGTTGGGTGGGTTAAGGTTTTTCGAAACAACCTGGACCCCTTTCTCTGCATACCATTCTTGAACGACTTTGCTGTAATGACAGCTTGCCAAATCTGGCCAAAACATTACGGGATGGTCGTGGGATCGAATGAACGGCAAAATTCGTTTTTGGAGACACTCTTTTTGGTATAGTTCCGACGTCGTTGTCTTATTTGTAACGAAAACTTTCGTTTTTTTGTCACAGCTGCAAATGCCCTGCCAAATCATGAATTTTCGTGCAAATTTGTCGGCAAAAATAAATTTAAATTTGGCTGGAACATCCCCCCGAGCCTGGGATTTGCCCGAAGTCAGCCTTGACACAGGTTTCATCGTCCATCAGAAGACACCCGTCGAACTTGGTCAGCACCTGGTCGTATAGCTTCCGAGCACGGATTTTGGCCACACTATTCTGTTTTATGGTCCAATTTGGCTGTTTGCTAGCTCGATACGACTTGATTCCTTCCCGGAGTCGAGTTCTCCTCACGGTACTATGGGCAGCACCGAATTCTCTGGCCAAATCACGGTCCGACAGATTGGGATTCCTCTTAATTGTCTTCAAAATCTTACCACGCAGTTTCCGGCCGACAGTTCCACTCCGACGATTGACTTGAGGCTTCCGAATCGTCGTCAATGTTTCCTTATACCGTTTGAGAACGCGCCATACGGTATTTCTGGGCAATTTCAGCTGTTTAGCTAGCCTAGATGCAGACCACAATGGATTTTAAAAATAACAGTGCACAATTTTTTTCCCTTCTTTGGGCTTCCATGTTGATTGTTTACAAAGTACAGTCGATTTGGGGAATGTCAAAAATACATACGTGAAGCTGACAAAATTCCCGACACGTGGGCGCCAAGAGCTTCCAAATCCACCAGGAGCGCCACAATATGAGCAAAAGTTTGTTCCAATTCTAAATGAAGCAAGCCTTAGGCGTAAACGGAATTTGAGAAAACAAGGCTTTAAGGTTGTTGTAAACAAGCTGTGTAGGTTTTCATAAACCTGACCAAAATATCAAACTCATTGGAACCTCTTGGTGCCACAATAAACCCAAATTGATTATATGTGACTAATATAAAACTTTATTAAAGCTTAATAAAGTTAGTTTTGGCAATGTTACTTAGGTGTGCTACTGCAACTTTATCACATACGTCTAGTGCCATCAAATGACATACCGAAAATATCACATTGCCGTTTCTCCAAGTGGCCAATGCATTCTTGACGTTCCCCATGCCTAATAAAGAACCATCAAAATTCAACGCGTGTCTACTTAATTGTACGATAATGACCTTTATCATTGAGGCCTGAACACTCACGTCCACATACTTCCACTCCCTTCATTGCCAAAGGATATATTAACACTCGAAAGGGAGCCCACACTATCAGGGGAAAGGTAAGCCTCAGACATTTACCAAAAGTCTCACGTATTTTCGCAAGGCCCAACTCAAACCATTCAACCAGAACCCCGAGGAATAGTTTCCGCAACCAAATAATACTTCTAATTCCAATCGGATTACGAGAATCCAACGTGCCATGTGATAACATTATTGCATTTGAATGTCTGCACTTGGATCATCAAATTTATCTACCCACCCGTATGATTTGTAACAAATCATTAATAGCAACAACCTTCATCTCGGGAACCCAGCAGGCTGTGCTGCCGTTAACGAATCATATCTTCACAGAAAAGAAAAGCAAAGATCGCAAGACCGACTGAGGTGTGAAATCCCAAAGCATACAAAAGCAACCTCAGCATCATACCTTCTTCGTCGTCGTCGCATCGGGTGGGTTCGGGGTTGTTCGCCCGTTTGCCATTTGCCGTATGATGTTTTGCTTTCTAGGAATCGGAGAAGATTCCCGCACAGTTTGACTGAATTCCATCGTGTTTGCATTTGTGTGCGAGTGTGGTTAACAGTGTGACTATCTGTGAACGTTAATTACTGTTTCCTTTCAGGGGTGAGGAATGATTTTACGGTTCGTGGGAGTTAAATTAATTGGAGTTGATTTAATCTTTTGTTGTCATTAGCAATCCAGAGTTGGCGATCTTCGCTTTTAAAGTTAATGACCGGCAACACAATGGGCCACAAGCAGCCTGAGTTATGTTGTCATTTTTCGTCATTTTTCGCCATAAAATCCTACAACAACATTGTGTCATGTTACAGCTAATATATTGGACTAATCATGTTTGTCTTATTGTATTTGAGATATGGGAACAATATTTGTTACACATTCACGTCTGTTAGAAGCTGTATGAAATATTTATATTCTGAAGAAAAACTGTTCAGAATTAACATATTCTGGAATAAATCAACTATAGACTAACACCACTTACAAACCGACGCCGGTGGCGCAAAGGTAAGCTTAACTACTATTTGGTACCCCCGTGAGTGTGGGTTCAATCCCAGTCGAGGTCGGTGGATTTTTCTGGGAAAACGTCCTTTCCTTCCGAAGGAAGGAAAGCCGTTGGTCCCAGCTCATGTGTTTTGATGAGTGCAAAAAGTAGGGTCTAGTATTCTAACTCTACCTATGGTGGAACCATGAGTGTATTTCTCTTTTCCTCAGATAATAGTTAATGATAAAATAATGCTTCAGTTGTGACTGAAGCATTATTTAATTATAACTTTTAAAACATTTTGAGTTTGAGAGAAGGCCGTGCTTCTGAGCGAAGAAGACGTTTGCATCCTCCTTCATATTCACTGATAAAAAAGAAATGATAATATCTGTTTGCAATTTATTCAACAAATGATATCAATTTGTAACCACACATACTTCCTATGTGTACATATAACCACTATGTGTGGCCACACATACATTTCATTTGCTACATAAACTTAAGTTGTGTTTCTCAGAAGGTTCTGTTCATGTGTGAATAAATGAATATTATGTGGAATTTTACATGGATTTTTGCCAATAAATATGTGTGGATGATTTGCCGTGTTTGTTTTGTTTTGGAAAATTTAGAAATAATCGTGTTTTCGACCTAATGTCTAAAGTGCACCAAGGTGATTCTAAACGGGTGTTGCAGGCAAAATCCGTGCATTTGTCGATGGTTTTCGAAAGAAATAGGGTTTTTCTTTTTCTTTTTCGTGAGTCATTTAATGATTATTAGCAGTTTTAAAGTTCGATATAGAGTCACCTCATGGCGGGGGATTTTGATTATTGGCAAAGTGTTGAGTGAAAAAATCGTTTACAATTAAAATAAAACCAATGCCCATTGGTCCGAAAGGGGGATTTTCATGAATAAAATAAAAACAAGGCTTTTGAAGTATTCTACAATATTGTAGAAATCACAATTTCCATAAGTTTTGCAGAAAACATTAACTTGCTATCTTATATTTTTTATTGAGATATGAAACATTCCTTATCGAAACCCCCTTCAAATTGATTTTTAAGCTCTAACTTTTTTCTTTGATTTTTCTGCGGTCTACTGTGTTCTAAAAGTATTTCCTTGTACTTGATCACGAAACTTTTTAGAAGATAGCAATACTCTATCTTTTAAAACTGAAATGATACAAGCGTTTTGCTGTTCAAAATATTGCATTTTCCAAGGGATATATTTCAAAATGACGCAAACATTTAAAAAATAAAATTCCGTGACATGATGGTAAAAATTTTACTCAACATTTTGATGGTTTAATATATGGCGGCCAATTGATACATACTAGGTAGGCATAAATCAAAGAAGAGTGGTTTTCGGTAAAAATACAGTCTTCAATGAGCTTTTCAGCTGTAACTTTTTTCTTTGATTTTTCCGTGGCCTTCTTTGGTGAAAAAAGTTTTTCCTTTCACTAAAACACATAAACTTTTGCATGATGGCAGTACTCTAGCCTTTAAATATGAAATATGCAACAGTAGTAAATCGAATTCTACTATGTAGGTTTTGTTGCTTAGAATTTGGTTTGGATAATCCCTTTGGAATAATTACAACCCATATTCATATATTTCCATTGAAAACTTTATCAATATCAAGATTTTACTATGTTTTTCCTATCTACCAGATCAAACTGTACATCCCTGTACTCCTCACTATTCCGTTGTATTAGGAGCCAAAAACGGGGGTGTGGACCCGTAAGCAGAAGCACTTACACGAAACCCACGGAAAGGATAGAGAATCTCCTTCCAACGAAACGCTCTTACTACAGGAAATGAACAGTAAGCAATACACATTAGGATTTCCGTCTGGTGGTTTGTTAAAAATGGGGTTAGCAAACTCTCTGTAGACCGTCGGAAGATAATTAGACCTTCGCTGATCTCGAACTGATGATTTTCATCAAGGAAGGCAAAATTGTCATCCATGACTTGGGCCAGATAACCACGAATCCCTCATCCAGTCTACACTTCGTCTAGCACCCTGTATTCCCCCCTTACCCTGTATGTATGTATGTAATGTACGCAATATAATCTTATATATGTATATAAAAAAAAAAAAAAAGACAGTTGAGGGTTAATACAAAAAAAAAAAAAAATAAAAATATATAAATTAATAAAAATCTGAGAAAAGAAAAAAAGAGAAGAAGAAAAAACTAATTAAAAAAAAAAAAAAAAAAAAAAAAAAAAAATTTTATTTTTTTTTTTTTTTTGAAAAAAAAAAAAAATACGCCAAGAAAACAGATTCAGTGGTCCAAAAGGCTCGTTTTTTGGTTTTTTAAAAAAAAAGAAAAATCTTTTAAAAAAACCCCAAAACACAAATATTGAAATACAATCCTATACTGCTTATAATCACATGTCAGTCTTTGATGGCATAGTAGTTGAAGTTCAGAAATAGAATTCTAATGAAAATGTTATGCAGAAATACTGAAAAACAAATTGAGCATTACAAGCATTGAATTGTCATGGTGCTCCATACTCTGAAATGCAAAAATAATTTAAAATGCAAAGATGTCCCAAAGCGTGCTGAAATTATTAATTAAATAAGAATGGGAAATATACCCTGCTTTAACACGATCTTCAGTTGCAGCCACCGACTTCCCTAATGCCAAGTTGACATCATTGCCCAGACAACGCCCACCAGCTTCTCCATGCTGAAATGCTGAATAAATGTGTACACCACAACAACAAAAAAAAAATTAATTAATATAACACCACTAAGATTGAAATTACGCTTCGGGTCCTGAACAGAGACCCCGCCCCGCCCCCACGCCGCCCCCCCCACACCCCAGCCCACCCAAAGGAAAACAAAAAATTAAATAATAAATAAAAAAAATGAGGGGAAAAAAAAAAAAGAAGAGTGCCCAAAAGGAAGTGTATGGATATTATAGGAAAAAAATAATAATTATTTGAAGAAAAAAATTAATTTATTACAAGATATTATTTTTTGTATGGTTTGAATGCATTACTAGGCAAACCGATTCAAAAATTGCCCGCTTAAACAGGAAAAACCACAAAATTAAAAAAAGTGAGAAAACGAAAATCTCGCTCAAGTATATAACTATAAATTGATGAATAATGTCTCAACTGCTTCAAAATTATTTGATCATCAAGATGCCAACATAAATTTGCCGATTATCACTGATTTTATGACATATTTGATACATGTGCCGAATCAAGGAGCTAGGCTAACATTACATCCCGTTACCACATATATTTAGCGTATTTTTTTATCACCGCTATGCACAGCAACAACTAATGAAATCTAAATGGCATTTAAATTAATATGGGGTTATATAGACATAACATTAATCGAAATTTTGATTGAAAATTAGACTCAATCAGATGCACATAATTAGAGCATCGAAAAGCAGATGATTTTACACTAAAATTTATATAAAATTACTACGAGTTAAACTTTTCAACTATTGCTATTGAAAACAATTAAAATGCATCAATTTCTCAATGCATGCAACAACAATTTTCAATCACCATGTAAAATCAACTACAGAAAAAAAGAACAGCGTGCACCTCGAGTGATGCTTCAGTTTCAACCTTCTCGTTGCGTTGACCGGATCATGACGAAGATGCTTCGTAAAAAACATGTTCGTTTTGTATCGCAGTTCTTAGTGATTTGAAAATGGTTACTAAAGCTCGATTCAAAGTAAATCTGGACGCACGGTTTAATACACCACCCTTTTCCCTGGTGGTTGGAACAAAAAACGTTTGACAGGCATTTGTTGATGTTCCATTGACGAAGAAATTGGTGAAAAAATTTTCTTGATTCATTTACACATCTCAAAATTACGGATCATGGAACTTGAGAAAAGAAAATTAATTGTGCACAAACATCTAGAGAATCTTTCGTGGTCTGCCTCAAAAATAGCAATGTGTTAAAATTCCATTTAGTTCCATCAAGTCAACGGTGTGTCTTGTAATCAAACGGTACAAGGATACTCTGAGTGTGGATAGAGCACAGCGCATCTATCATAAAAGAGACACTTGGAACAGAGGTGTTGAGGTACGTGAAAGGCAACCCAGGTGTCTCCATACGTGATTTGGCAAAGAAATACGATTTCAACTTTTCCACCGTGCGTAACATCCTTTCAAGAGAAGGATACAAGTCTTTTTCTGCCAGTAAACATCCGAATCGCTCCTTGAAACAAAATTTAGTGGCCAAAAAGCGAGCACGATTACTATACGAACGAGTTTTGACGAAATTTGATGGCTGTATTTTAATGGAAGACGAAACGTATGTCAAAATGGATTATAAACAAATCCCCGGACGAAAGTTTTACCTGGCAACTGGTCGTGGGGATGTCTCTACCAACTATAAATTTGTTTTTGCTGATAAGTTTGGTCGGAAACTATTGATTTGGCAAGGAATCTGCAGTTGTGGCCTAAAAACCAAGGTTTTCATCACATTTCACACATTGACGTCGAAGGTTTACATTACAGAGTGTCTGAAAAAGCGGATTTTACCCTTCATTCGGCAATACAAGACAAACGTTATGTTTTGGCTGGATCTAGCCAGCTGCCACTACTCTAAGGAGGTACTAGAATGGTATGCTGCAAACAATGTTAATCTCGTAGACAAAGAGATTAATCCTCCGAATTGCCTTGAGTTCAGACCGGTCGAAAAATATTGGGCAATTGTCAAGCAAAAACTTCGAGGATGCGTTAAAGAATTGACAAATGCACAACAAATGCGTTTAAAGTGGAAAAAGTTCGCCGGTACAGTGTCACCAGCGACTGTGCAGATCATGATGGCATCTATCACAAGTAAAGCGCGACAGTTCGTTCGGAAAGGTGAAATGTAATAACTTGTTATATATCGTTTGAAAGTTGAATAAATACCGTTTTGTTTGACGTTTCGATCAACCGTGTATGTTGTTTAATTTTTGAGTTATGATCACTTGAACGCGTCCAAATTTACTTTGAATCGGGCTTTAATTATACGCTAGTACCCAAATTTCATCCCGGAATTTCGTAATATCTGTGAATCGAACAAAAACACATTCGTAAGAAAGCGGCGCTTTAGATGAAAGCTGTTCGGTTTGCCTGCGATTGCCAAGAGGATATTGTGTTAGAACTGTGAATAATATGCGCATTTAGAACATTCATTTTCATCATAATGGATCGATCCGGATCAACTGCGGTGGAAATTCATCTGAATGTTACTCCACTGTCCAAAGCCACTCGAACTGGGAAATTTGATTGGATCCATCCTTGGCCCAACACTTTGGAACGGGATGTACAACGGTGTGCTGACGCTGAAGCTTCCCAAAGGCGTAGTGATCGTTGGCTTTGCAGATGACATCGTATTAGCAGTGAAAGGCGAAACACTGGAAAAAGTGGAAATGCTGGCGACCGAAACAATGGGCATAATTGAAAACTGGATGCAGGGGTCGAAGCTGAAAATAGACCACAATAAAACGGAGGTTCAGATGGACAGCAACTGCAAAGCGGTACAGCGAGCAGAAATTGTCATCGGAGGGCATGCCATAGCCTCGAAACGCGTCCTAAAGTATTTGGGTGTGATGATCGACGACCGGCTAAATGTCAACAGCCATGTAGATTATGCCTGTGAGAAGGCGGCGAAGGCCATCAATGCGGAAGCCAGAATCATGCCGAATAGCTACGGAACTAGAAGTAGTAAGCGGCGTCTACAGGCTAGTGTATCATCATCGATACTGAGATACGACTGTCCAGCCTGGATCGCAGCGCTGGAAACCAAGCGAGACCGAGCGAAGTTGAGCAGTGCGATCAGGCTCATGGCCATGAGAGTCGTGAGTGCGTACAGAACTGTTTCATCGGAGTCAGTATGTGTCATGATGTTTGGCTTGGTGGCGTCCAACGGTTTGAAAATGCCGCCTGTGTTCATTGATGCTGGAGTTAAAATCTATACCAAAGTGTATATCGGGTTTCTAAAGGACCAAGTGCTTCCCTGGTTGATGGCCAACTTCTTCGAGGACCAAAACGTTGTCCTACAGCAGGACGGAGCGCCGTGTCACACGTCCAATCGAATCCTACAATGGTTGAACGATTGCAAGAAGTTTTGGCCGAAGGATTTGTGGCCCCCTAGCAGTCCAGATCTAAATCCGTTGGATTATTCGATTTGAGCATATGTTGAAGCACGAGCCTGCAAAACATCACACCCTAGTGTGAAAACCCTGAAGTCAACCATAACACGCACATGGCAGTCAATGTCGGAGGACTACGTCCGAAAGGCATGCTCTGGCTTCCGGCGTCGGCTCGAGGATGTTATTAATAAAAAGGGAGGACACATTGAATACATTTGTTTAAAAGGACTTTATAAAGATAACTGCGCTCGAAAATGTTGATATTATTGCTTGAATTAGTTGAAAATGGGATTTGAAAGAAATAGAACAAATTTTCGCATTATTTTCGGCCACACCCTGTATTGCACGAATATCAATTGTTCTGCTTCATACTATTTTGACACCGAAGGCTAAAATAAACACCGATGAATGAAAAGCTTAGTCGAATTTTTTTGTTTGAAGATAATGTGTTTCAATTGAAAGCGATTGAATACGGCTGAGTAATAGCTTAAGATTAACGGAAGCTGGTGCGCTGCCAAAGTAGTGCTCTACCCCATGCTAAAATTCGCCAACCCATAATGCTAATAAATCCCCCCATCGCCCTTTCCGGCGAACAACATTTGTTCGAATCGACAAAGCTACAAACCTGCTATGTGACCAACAGACCCCCCCCCACCATGTCCACAAGTGAATTTGTCAGTATTGCCCAGTGATTTACGATGGCCACCCAGTCAACGTAAGTTCCACATGACGCTTACAACATTTCCTACATCTGTCACGGATGCTCTAAAACACCCAGGACGGATTGCTTCATCTCAGTTCGATCCCTCTTCGGGGACAATTTATCAACCCGTCTTCTTCTTAGTTTCCCGTTCCTGTTCAACCGAACAACGAGGCGTGCAATTTTCGTAAGTGATTTTCGATATAAATTTCCACCGAAAGGCACCGGAACCTTGGCTACTGAAACAAATGAGATTCAATAAAGTACAAGGACCGCACATTGACAATGTTTCTTACACACGGACAGTGAGGCACTAGTAGCAGCTGAGCCCAACAATGTTGTATAATCGAATCGGAAACGGAACCCCCTGCGCGTAGCTCGTTGGACGTGTGCCGGACTTCTTGGTCAACGGCAATAAATAAGTGGCGGCAAAACACGAAACCGAACAAGAGTGTTGACCACCAAGCCAACCGACGAGGCGGAAGGCGGAAGGCGTTGAGAAATGAGAGCCAAGGATAGTGCTGTGGTTTTCCTGGCACTTATAAGTGGCTTCCTCTGCGTTCACGAGAAGGAGAAGGAGAGCTGGAATCGTTTCAACTGTAGGTGGATTAGTGGCTTTGGATTTTCACCGTCAGCTGGCAGGAGGTGAATTAATCTTTCCCGGAGCACTACTGTTGGACGGCAGCCAGGGCGAAACTGTCCTACCGGGATTTAAGCTTGACTTCATCGATCTAATCGAAGGTGATGTTTCAATTCAGGGCTTAAAGGGAAACAACGGCGGCGGTCCATTCCCGTGCCTCCCCCGAGGGACTAAGCGTTCGGTAATCGGTTGAATCAATTTACACTCCCACTGCGGCACCGAACGAGTCCTTTGCCACACCAATCCGGGATTATCGCTCGACCACACGGGAGTGAAATGTGTCCAACGCACGCACCATTTGTAGGGTGTAATTTGCGAGAACTTTTTTTTTTTTTTTTTTTTTATCGGAGGGGTGGGGAATAGGCGATTCACAAATATTGATTTTATCTCGTAACTGCGGCACCAATTGAGCTTTGCTGATAGGGTAGATGGTCCAAAATTTACCTCAGTTATGATTTTGGAAAGCTCGCACGAACTGGGTGCTTTGCTGGAATGTTATTTGAAGCTTGCGCTTGCTGTGGTTTTGAGTGTGAAGCAGTGCTATCAAAATAAATAAAAAAAAGCGAATAAAAGGGTATTTAAGGGGTATGTGGATTGTAACAATTTTCGATAAAAATATAAAAATATACCCGTATTCCTTTTATTCTGACAAAAAGGGAAATTGAAAAAATAATTTCAAAATATTATGAAATAATGATGATTGCACGACAACACCATTCTATTTCACCATGAAACACGCTACAAAAACAGACTACCTACACTAACGAACCAACCATTGATTTCAAACAACAAAAACGTCAAAAGAGCGTTGCATATTCCGACAGGCCAGCTTGCTGTCATTTTGCATAAATGTCACTTTGTGAACTCCATGCCAGGTTGTAAAATTAAAATTACTGGATTTTTTTTAGTTTAAAAATCGAAAAAATATAGTTGAGATCAAAACAAAATATATTTGTGCCAGTAAGAACGCCTACCATCGATACAAAGGGTGTCCCACATCAAATTGCATCACGGAAAAAACGCTGTAGGAAATTACCTAGTTGACCGATCCTTTTCTTACTTTAAGACAATAAAATATAACTTATAAGTAAGCTTTTGGCATATTTATTTTATTCAACCTCAATACCATAACCGTACGCTTAACTCCTCTCATTAAGTTCTGTACAATATCTGGCTGCAGGTTTTTCTGCTCGGAAACCGACTTTTTCTTCATGTCTTCCGCAGATTTGACCTCCTTGGGATGCTTCCGTAGTGCCTGTTTGATAAAAGCCCAGTAGTTTTCGATGGGTCTTAGTTCAGGTGCGTTGGAGGGGTTCTTGTCCTTGGGTACGAAAGTGATCCCGTTGGCTTCATGCCACTCCAGGACAACATTTGAATAGTGGCACGAAGCTAGATCCGGCCAGAAGATCGTAGGGCCCTCGTGTTGCTTCTACAGAGGGAGCAGACGCTTCAGTAGACACTCCTTGAGGTAGATCTCCCCGTTTACAGTCCCGGTAGTCACGAACGGTGCACTCCGTTTGCCACATGAGCAGATCGCTTGCCAATATTTTTTTTTCTTCCGATACAATGTTTCTGTTTCCTCTCCCCCCCCCCCCCCAAAAACTTGTTCTTAACCGGTAAAAAACAGACCCCGCGTCTTTGGGGTAACCGGCCCCGGGCCTGTAACTTTCCCACCATATTTTGCCGTTCGTCACGATTTGGAGCCTCCTGCACTTTGAACGTATGCAGTCCCTCGCGGTCCTTGGCTCTCTGAACGAAAAACTTGGACCGATGCAACTTTTTGGCCACATCCCTGATCGAAGCATTGGGATTCCGCTTAAAAGCTTTCACGACATGCTTGTGATCCTGATCACTGGTAGAACATCCATTCTGACCGCATTTCTCCATCTGTTCGATGCTCAGAGGTTCGAAATAACGTCTAATCACACGACTCACCGTTGACTGCACGATTCCGAGTAGTTTTTCGATGTCCCGATGAGAGAGTTGAGGATTTTCCAGGTGCATGCGCAAAATCAATTCGCGACATTGCCATTCGGGTGACGCCATTTTTTTCCAATTTTCGAAAAACTGACATCGATAAACATACAACAACAAAAGAACACTCGAAACTACTTCTACCCAAATTTTTAAGATAAAATACCCAGTGAGTTTTTGAAAACAACCATCTTTTTTTTTAATTAAAACCCCCTAATTCATCACGTGGGAGCAGTTATGGATTGAATTCATGCATTTTCTTCACTTGTTTTGTTTTTAAAAATAAAGAAAATAAATAAAAACTGAACCACTTTTCAAACTATCACTAGGTTACGTCCTTTATATTACTCTAGAAACCAGATAGGTCTATTTCGTCTGCGACTTACAGACTTCTTCGACTTTTTTTTTTCTTATCGATTCTTACAATCAATCTCTGGATGCTTGAAAACAAACAGCAATTTCGCACCGTGATTTGCATATTATTTCAGTTTTAAAGGGTGACCTCGGCGTAGTGGTTAACATCCATACCTCTCACGCCAAAGCCTTGAGTTCGAATCTCACCACCGGACAAGTTACGAAAATACCCAAACGGTATTTGAGTGACTACGACGGGAACCCAGGGCTGAAAATCTCGATAATCAAGGAACAAAAAAAAAAAATTATTTCAGTTAAGATTTATCCACAGACAAACAGACGTAACATTAAGAACAAATTGCCTTACAATACATCATCCTAAATTTAAATTTAGATACGTTAAAACACTTGCGCTATCTGACGGCCGCTCAGCCCATTTAAGTGTCAACCATGTCTGATTGTCTTGCCTGCCGCAACAGCTGCCAACGAGCGCGCTCATGAAACACACGCACACTACTTCAGGCTCGCTTGACTGTCAATCGTTTGTTTTGAAGCAAGCGAAGCAGGTACGTTGAAAAGTCAAAATTAGTGGACGCTTGCTCCTCCGTTACATCCTCAGTCAATTCATGATTGAACAGACTGGCAAGGAACTCGATGTCTTGGAATTCAATTTCCGTTTTGTGGGATGGGAATCTCAGGAATAATGTGCTTAGCAGCAGGTTGCGACGGGATGGCATTGCCCCGTAACCTAAACAATGATTCTATACTCATAATAGATAACAATTAAATTACTTTTTTGATTACCCTTTCTCAGGCTTGCAACAGTTTTTATAAGCTGTCGAGTTGAAATGGTCGGAGCATAGCTTCCGCTTTTCGACCGCCTTTTTTTGCCTCCATCAAATTCCACCACAATCTCCCTTGACTGGCAAAATTTCACCCACTACGTGCATCTACTTGATGTCAAAATTAAATTGTATGTAGTAGTAATATTAATCTCAATAAATTTCATACCTTTCCACGTTACGGGGAAAACTAAAGAAGCATTTTCCGCAGTTTTTACCTTCCCGATTAGAGCAAAATATAAAATTTACAATTGCGTCCCATGTTTTGACGAAAAAAAAAGAAACAAAAGATAGATGAGCTACAAGACGACACCAATGCCGTGCTCAAACCAAGCAGCACAACCACCAAATGCAGAGTCGTGTTCGATGGGTCCAGCAAGTCTACTACGGGAATCTCACTAAATGATTGTCTCATGGTGGGACCAACCGTCCAAGATACTCTTTACGCTATCTTCCTCAGATTCTGTATGCGCGAGGTGGCTCTTGTTGACGATAGGAGTCTACAGCTCGTGTACTGGCAAAGCAGGACCGATCCACACGTCCGTCCCTACAAATTGACAACAGTGACATACGGCAGTGCCTGTGCACCGTATCTTGCTACTCGATGTCTCCAGCAGCTTTCCTTCGACAACTCGGAAACTGAAGACGATATAGCAGCGAGAATTGGAACAGACTTTTATGTCGATGACTTTCTCAGCGGATCTGACTCTGTAGAAGAAGCTATTCATCTGTGTTCTGAAGTCCAGAACATACTCGCATCTGCAGGATTTGACCTAAGAAAGTGGTCATCAAATTCATCCAAAGTTTTATCTACAATCCCAGACAACCTGAAGGATGATAGACCAATCGTATCCGTTGACGACATTCGAGGATCCGTCAGCACCCTTGGTCTTTTATGGCATCCTGAATCGGACAATTTCCGGTTCAAAGTTCCTGAGTACTCCACCGATACTCCGATCACCAAACGCTCCGTTGTCTCCGAGATGTCCAAGCTTTTTGACCCTTTGGGTCTTCTGGGTCCAGTGATCATCACAGCCAAGGTCTTTGTACAACAACTGTGGAAGGCCAAATTAGGTTTGGACGAAATACTACCTAGTTCACTATGGTCAACGTGGCAAGACTACAGGCGTGGTCTAACTACTCTGGAATCACTATCAATTTCTCGCCTTGTAAAGACCCCTGGTGCAGGTGAAGACGTCCAGCTGCATGGATTTTGCAATGCATCGCAGGATGCCTATGGGGCATGCATTTATGTGAGAAGTGTCGGGAGAAATGGTATCGTGAAAACCCGTCTTCTAACAGCCAAATCCCGGGTAGCTCCTTTCCCAACCTTATCTATTCCTCGCCTAGAGCTTTGCTCTGCTGTTCTACTTAGCCAACTGTATCAAAACGTTATAATGAGTCTCAATATGGATATCAATGCTTACTTTTGGTGTGATTCTTCAATCACTCTTCTATGGCTACAAAACTCACCATCCAACTACAACACTTTCGTTCAAACCGTGTGGCGGGAGTGCAGCGACTCACAGAAGGAAGCAAGTGGAACCACGTTGCCGGTCTTGTCTCAAGGGGTGTCGATCCCAGTGAACTTGCTAACATAGCAATATGGTGGAAAGGTCCACCTTGGTTATCATCCGATTCATCAGAGTGGCCGAATATGTTTCCCGATTTCCTAAAGTTTCCTGTCGAAATCCTCGAAGCGAAGCCACGCACATTTGCAGCCGTTACTCGATCCACCGCAATACCGTATTTAACCTCAGCAGAACTCCAACAAGCGCAGATAGGTCTAGTAAAGATCATCCAAAATGATTGCTTCAGCCGGGAAATTACTCTAATTGAGAGCAGCAACGAAGCGGATCTCAAAAAATCACCCCTGCGTACCTTGAATCCGTTCATCCACGATGGTCTTCTCCTGGTTGGTGGCCGACTGAATCATTCTTCATATTCATTCACTCGCAAACATCCAATGCTACTACCTGCGGCGCACCCATTCACTTCACTCTTGGTAGACTCGGTGCATAAACAACTTCTCCATGCCGATGCCGGTCCTCGTGCGATGATTGCACACATTCGTGAACAATTCTGGCCTTTGAACCTCCGTAACCTGGAAACACGTTAAATCTTGCGTACGCTGTTATCGTATTCGACCAAAACCTGAACACCAGTTGATGGGTCGGTTACCCAAGGTACGCATCACTCCAGCTCGTGCATTCCTCAACACAGGTGTCGATTTCTGCGGTCGTTTGGTTGAAGGCATTACTCCGCCGAACAAAACAACCAGCTCTAATTCGAGCATACGTAGCTGTTTTTATCTGTATGTAGTGTATCTGTATGTATTGTTGTGATCTTAGCTCCGAAGCATTCATCGCTGCTTTGAAACGGTTCGTTGCTCGCCGAGGAAAGCCAATTACTCTTTTTTGTGACAAGGGAGCAGACAGGGAACTTCAAGACCTCTGCAAGCAATTCAACGAACAGCTTTTCCGACAAAAGATTGCATCGTTCTGTGCTGATTCATCCATTCAATTCAACTTCATTCCAGCAAACGCTCCGACATTCGGTGGCCTTTGGAAAGCCGCTGTCAAGGCTTTCGAGCATCATTTTCGGACAATCATCGGCCTGGAATCTCTATCATCCGATTCTATGACCACCATCCTTTGTCAGATAGAGAGCTGTCTGAACTCACGACCACTGGCAGCCTTATCCGAGGACCCAAGCGACACAGAAGTGCTTACCCCGGGACATTTTCTGGTTGGATCAGCTCTCCAATTAAACCCGGAACCCGACCTAGCACAAGTTCCCAGTAACCGGTTTTCGCTTTGGCAGGAGATGCAGCGCAGAATCCAAACATTTTGGAAACTGTGGTCATCGGATTATCTTCATCAACTTCAACAACGCACCAAACACTTTTCCCGACAGCCGAATGTTTTGGTTGGTATGCTGGTGCTCTTGAAGGAAGACAACCTACCCCCGCTTAAATGGTGCATTGGTCGCATCCAATCGGTTCATCCCGGCGCTGATGGCCTAGTTCGTGTGGTAAAAGTCAGGCTGGCATCTGGAGCAGTCTACAACCAACCGATCGTGAAGATCTGTCTCCTGCCCATCGACTGTGAAGACGATTCTGCCTCCACTTCCGGCGAAGTGCCTGGCTGTCCCGACAACAATGCAGCTACCGAACAAAATGCGTAATAATTAAGAAAAATTGTAAATTAAGAAGTGAATTTAAATAGCTACGTAACTTTGATGAAATGACTTATTTCATGGTGGACGTTTTAGTTTCGGACAATGGTCCACCTTTTAACTCCAATGATTTTAGGGTGTTTCTTGAAAGGCAAGGTGTTAAGGTAATGAAAAGTCCACCTTATAATCCCTCAAGCAACGGGCAGGCGGAGAGCTTAGTGAGAACAGTGAAAGAGGTACTGAAGAGATTTCTACTGGAACCAGAGATCATGGAGTTGGATCTGGAGGATCAGATAAATCTGTTTCTATTTCACTTTAGGAACAATAATATGACGAGGGATGGACATTTTCCATTTGAAAGAACATTATGTTATACTCCAAAAACCCTCCTAGATCTTATCAACCCAAAGAAGCAGTATAAACACCAGTTGGAAGCTCCAAAGCCAAATGATGAGAACATAGCGAAATCTATGGACGGGAGAATCCCGGAGCACTCAAATGAGGCAATAGATGACCTGATGGCTGGGGATGCATTGTGGTACAAAAATCACAATCCTCACCATCATGCGAGATGGATAAAGACAAATTTTATAAAAAGGTATTTTCCCAATATTTTCCAGGTACGTATTGGAAACGTCGAGGAAATGGCACATCGAAGTCAAATCAAGATTCGCAAGGATGAGCCAACCGACAAGCCACACGCACTCATCCACCAACCCCTAGAGGAACAACGAACGTGAACCACCAAACGAGAAAAAGGACACAAGCGGCCCCCAAGAGAAAAAACACAAAAAGACGCGCGGTAGAAACAAAGCGCGTATTTTCCCAGACTGAACCCAAACAAAAGTGATGATTATTTTTATAATTTAGATTGCAAAGTAGCTTTTACTGAACTTACAGTACTGGAAAAAATAAAGTGCTCACCAAAACGAATAATCTTGAAGAGTGACACCCTTTACACATTCAGAGAAAACCTTGAGCTGTATTCGACATAATTCATCTTATTCTTCCGTTTTATCGTTTCGTGCAAAGAAAATAATAAAAATCTAGGACTGGAAATTTATATCTTAATTTTTATTGAACCTTTTCTGTTATCGACTGGAAAAAATAAAGTGCTCACAAGAGAAATTGTAAAGAAAACACAGTATATAAAGCTTTTAGTACTTAGTATGTCCACCTTTTGCCTGGATCACTGCTTGTAGACGTCGTGGCATGCTTTCGACGAGGTTGTGCAGATATGTTTCATCGATGTTCTGCCACGCTTCATTTAAAGCTTTGAAAAGCTTGGTTTTGTTCGTCACTTCGCCTTTATCCACCTGTCTATCCAAAATCGACCACAAATTTTCAATCGGGTTGAGGTCAGGTGATTGTGGTGGCCATTCCAACAGTTTAATGCGATTTGCTTTGAAGAATGCAGTTGACTTTCGTGCTGTGTGCTTTGGGTCATTGTCCTGCTGGAAAATGAAGCTTTCCTCAAGCCCCATTTTAAGAAGCGATTCCTCCAGATTTTCATTGATTATATCAATGTAACGATCAGCAGTCATGATACCTTCGATTTCTACGAGATTTCCAACGCTGGACCACGAGAAGCACCCCCAAACCATAATACTTCCGCCACCATGTTTTACAGTTTTCTGCACGTTCTGATCCAATAAGCGTTCTCCCGACTTTATCCAAACACGAGGGCGCTGTTTCTTGCCAAACAGTTCAAATTTGCTCTCATCAGACCATACCACTCGTTTCCAGAATTCTACGGGCTGTTCCGCATACTTTTGAGCAAATTTCAATCGTTTGATTCTATTCACTTTTCTGATTAGAGGGCCTCGACTTGCATACTTGCTCTTCAATCCAGCTTCTTGCAGCCTGTAGCGAATAATTCTTTCGGATACCTTCAGATTCAAGTTCTCACGTATAGCACGGCTGGTTATTGATGAGCATCTCCTACAATCCCGCGTGACGCTCCCCCCCCCCCTTTTCCCACCACCCACTTCTACCCCCTCCCCCCACAGAGCTCAAGCATACTTAGCAGCAATCTCCCCACGACTCATCGCCTGTGGTCCCAACAATGAGTTTATTGATTTTTAGGGGGATTTGCTTACTTTCCATCTTAAAACACGAATAACGAACAAGTAAAACGGGGAAAAATTGTTCTTGCCCCCCCCCCCCCCCCCCAATATACCGCGCATAAACAACAATAAGAGGATATGTCAATATCAGCGACTGGGAACGAACAAAACACCGTAAAATTTTATAAGGTAAAAGTGAGCACTTTTTTCTTCCAGTTCAAAAACAACTTAATTTAAGTAAAAAATTTTTTTTTTGATTTCAAGAGAATAGCAATTTTTTTTCTACAAAAACTGAAAGATAACGCAAATTAAGTCAACTTTGCAGAAGAAAGCTAAATAATATAATCAAATTTGATGAAGTTATGAAGCAATGATATAATTATTTCCGGGTGAGCACTTTATTTCTTCCAGTACTGTA
The DNA here is from genome assembly GCA_024533555.2 of Aedes koreicus. Taxonomy (NCBI): domain Eukaryota; kingdom Metazoa; phylum Arthropoda; class Insecta; order Diptera; family Culicidae; genus Aedes; species Aedes koreicus. The sequence continues at coordinate 183 of JAHHFK020002706.1, read as the reverse complement.
TGTTTTTCTTAGAATTTTTGAATTTACACAGTTGACAAATGACAAGAACTGATTGTTGTACTATCCTTGTAAATAGGAAAGAACTGTTACATGCCTGCGCATTTCATGCGCTGTCGAAACGTCACTTGACGTGAAGATCTAGCACCTACCGAACCGAAGGGTTCGACATCGGACATGAATATA